>JASANN010000519.1:194509-225271 GCA_031762395.1 Calameuta pygmaea | reverse complement strand
CTTGTGGATCTTCCGGCTCCGGTCGGTTGCTGCTGCCAAGTGATTCGTTGCGGTCGACTCGGCTAGGGGTGATCGCGCATTTTCATAGCCTGGCTCCTTTTTCCCGTCTCCCGACTCTGCGACGCAAGCAGCCCCATTGCTTAGTCCGGTCCTTTTCCTGATTCTCTCTTTGGCAAAATCTGTACCGGTCCATTGCATCTGTCCTCCGTCAATTGTAACGTCTGTAACAACCATTGCCTATCTGTATCTTGAAGATCATTTTTTTTAAGGCTCTTCGCCTCGGGTCTTCAGCCCATTTCGTGCCATCTTCTTCAACCCCCCCTTGCTGCCACATTCGAAATGGCGCAACACAGTGAGTCTATTTAAATTAGGGTATCGGAGTGATTCTAATCCGCGCGTGATAATTCGAGTGCGTGTGTCTAGTCGTGATAAACCGGCGCGATCCGTGTTTACGGCTGTACCGAAGCTAAGATCGACGTCTTTTTAGACGTGCACGTGGACCTAGATTGTGTCCAGATTGTCTACAGGTATTTATAACACACTTATTTTACATTATTTCTAATAAAACTATTTTCTACTAATAAATAGAGATACGAAATAAATAGATAATTAATAATTCTATATACGTTTTACAAAAACAAGAAATATCATTCACACCACGCATGTTAACTGCGAAATGATAAGAAAAGATGAAAGCAGAGCATCGATAAATTTTGAACCAGTCCTCGTGATAACTTAGGTTCGTTCACAACGTACTACATTTATTCATCGTTTATATATACTAATTAAGGGAAACGAGGTATGGAATCCTCCGTAGATTGGTTCCTTCTGGCACCCCTCTAAAAGTAGCATCGTTTATGAAAAAATAATCCGTAATTTTCCCTCCTCTATTTAATATTCCCCCAGTGCATTTATTAACACCTTGAAATATGCTGACCAAACAATTTATCTCACTGTATAGCAAACGAAAAGCGATTACGTAATGTTTATCCATCCGTATCGCCTTCGTACATACAAATATATATGACGTGCACGGCAAAACGTCAAAGTTGAATTTGGAAATTTTGCCATGAATTAGGCGAGTCTCGAGGCGTCGCGACGGTCAAAACGGCGGGTAAGCAAACGCTTCGTTAAACGTTACGTCGCTCGAAGCAATTCGCAGCTTTGAACGACGAGCCGCTCGGGGCGCCGTCCTAACTCTAATAGCATCCGCTGCTTTTCGTCCTGCCTGCCATCTTGCCTACACGCGGAATTGCGTTTCGAAAGCGTTTTCCGTCCCGTTACGAAATTGGCTTTTAACCATCCGTTTGCCTACTTACTCAAGAAATAACCTGCGACTCCCATACGAAGGACTAGGAGGAGGAGGAGGCGGCGGCGGCAGTCCTCCAGCTGGAATTGGGCTTGGTATAGTGGAACATGGGCGTTATACCATATATAAATGTATATATATTTACCGTATATTGTGTAATATATATATATATATATATATGTGTGTATGTGTAACAGGGAAGGACTCGGGGAATTTCACTGGTTACTATCGCGCGTATAAATCAGTAACGCAATTACCGGGCGTTACAGGGCTCGCGCAACTGCCACTGCTAGCGGATATCGAATAAAATGCGATACGGACGGTTATTAGAGCCGCAGGTCCATTTCGTATATCGCAAGTTGCTAATTAGCTTCGCCAGATGGACACGTCGTTTGCGGTACTATTGGCTTAGTTAGCCAATAAGTCCCGTAGCTATATTGGAGACTGTTAACTGTTATCGCATAGGGAGTGCACGTGACGTCATCATACCCCTTACTTTGCTTCCTTAATATACCTTTATAGGCTTTCCACTTGCTTGACCGTTCCTCAGGCTATTCGACAAGGCCGGATAAATAACATAGTAGCCGACTGATGTGTCGCGATGGTGATGCAATAATTGTTTTTTTTTTTAATTCTTAAAACTAATTATGTATTTTTTTAATTATGTCTCAGGCGCCGCCCTTGCGATCGTGCGACTCCGTTCAGGAGTGACTTTCGAGGTACATGAGAGGAGGACATGAACTACACGCAAGGTAAGTGAATTTTTAAGTAAATGCTGCGCGTACTTCTTTTCATTGGACGAAAGTATAAATATGTAATTTTACGAGTATATTCAATAGCATTTATAAAGGTATATAGAGGGGAAATACATAAAGCGTCGTACGGTTGAGCGCGCAGTCGTCAGTTCGCTTCGAAACAGTTTGGAAATTCACTTAACTAATCAAATACCGCTAAAACCGCTAAACAAGTTAGGTTAGGTTAGCAATCTACGTGCTCCGAATGGGAATTCCCCCCCCCCCCCTCCGCCCCCTCCTCGGGAATATGGGAGTCAATTCTCAGAGTGCGAAAACTGCTGCGTCTCCCTCATAAATGCCAGGCGAATTAGTATTGGCTCGTGATAAAGGAACTTTGCCAATAATATTGTGCTAGGTGTATCGCATTGCAGTTGCACCGGGAGTCCAGAGAGTTCAGAGTCGAGAGTCGAACGAGCAACAGGGTCATTCCGACGTAATTCAAAAAGTGAGGAACGCGCTGGGTTCCGCCTTTCGGCTTCTATTCGCCTTTCCACTTCCCGTAGGTTCTGCTTATCCTCTTTAATTATAATTGAGCGTCTAGCTGTGGCTGCTACCAGGATAACTCGTGCCAAGATCCTTTTCTCCTGTCGCACAATGTAAACTCATCGAATTTAATTAAAGCCCGAGCTAAGCGCGCAGTGTCGTCGACACGGTATTCAATTAGTCCCGTGGAAATACCAGCAGCTAACTGAACGATAATTGCGGCATTTCGATATTAATTCGACGTCGTAAAAACTCAATCCGCACTCGCTGTTCGTCTCCCTTCGTCCCCTTAATTCTTGTCGAACTGTCCTTCCCCCGTTTCTTTTATTACTTTTTTCAATTCCCCCCCCCCGGATCTCCCTAGTATTCTAGGTAATTTTTTCTATGCCCTATTTCACACGCTACTCGTACTCGTTGCTAGCGGCTCCCTACTAGAAATGAGAATTCAGTAGCGACGTAGTGAGGCGCGAGGGCGGTGGAGGAGGGAGGGAAGGTGGTTAGTCCAGAAACACGAACGTCGACCGGGGGGGGGGGGGAGGGGGGGTGGTCCATCGAAACGGCGTAGAGCAGGTAATACACTTTCGGATTAATTCAAGCAATTTCGAATGTCGTTTGCCGGAATTATATTCCGCCACGGGTACATTGTATTATTCGGTCTCGTACAGGACTCCAACCTCCTACATCCTCTTCCATTATTCCGGGATACATGCTCTATATTTATATATATTAAAATCGTAGGTACCACTGTCCAGAATTCGTAAGAGCGCATTTAAATCTTCCTCCTCGCCTCCATTATGCCTTTATCTCTTCCTTTCTCTCCATTATCTTTCCTCGCTGCTCTCCGCAATTCCTCTTCACCGAACCCCCATAAAACGTTACGTGCATCCCGGTGCTCCGCAACTCCATTCTGCGTGTTCACGCACTCTTCGTATTTCGCGTCGTCGTCGTCGCCGCTTCGTACGGGAAAATGCGGAAGAGGAATTTTCATTGCGCAGCGAACGCGATGCCCGCGCGGACGTCGCGCCAGGCGACAAGATCGCCTGGATAATTTTACGAGCCGAGCAATTATTCTTCCCCGTAGGGCCGTTTGCATTGTCGTCCTGTCCTGGAAGGAAGCCCAGAGTCCTGTGCGGACGCGGGGGAGGGGAGCAGGACTCTGTGTAATACCAAGGCGCTTTTCCTGGCATTCAAATGCTAATTCCGTCGAGCCGACCATTAGAGAGGACTCGGGCTCTGTTCTAGCGCAGTGGCGCGACCAGATTTCGGATGGTCCATATTAGATTTTAGTGAGGTTAACGGGAGGAGGAATTAATGGGGGGGAAAAAAAAAAAAAAAAAACAGACACCAGGCTTTCTTGATATAAAACAGATATGGTTGCGTTGTAAAATTTTATCGAACAATTTGGAATCTACCGATCTCGATTGGACGAATGAAGTTACGTTTTTCGATAAAATGAGTTTTCGTAGATTTCGTATCATTATATTCCAATTACAGGATCATAGTGATGTCATTGGTGGTGACTCTCTCGCAGATTAACGATACTTGGGAAGCGGATCGTAAAATTCATTTATACGAGAAGGCTCTAACATCAAATACAGTGGAGGTAATGAATTTAGCCGGTTTTAAAATGGTAAAAAGGTTATCGACTGCGGCCATTCCCGTTTCTAAACGCATGGCCGACCGAGCGAGTTTGCTCGCCGAGAGAGTCACAACCCTCTGGCTGCTTTTCATGAAATACGATTACCCTGCTGCTGCTCTAGGACGAGGCTGATGGACCTCCTGTAATCTATACAGGGTTATAGAGTGTTGCAAGCCCCCACTCCCCCCCCCCCCCCCCTTTAACTGCTCATATTCGTTCTATCGATATAACGTCCGATTTTTGAGTTGAAAAAAAAAGGGAAAATTTGGGAATTATTAAATGGAACCCGCGTGTTCTATATCTTTAGATATATATGTATATGTCGCTGTTTTAAGATACAGTTACATATCCTGCCGTTAACTTTTCAAACTTGTCTGATATATACTTACAAGCTTGATGAAGAACGTCAGGTTTAATAATAATTCTCTGGAGATACGAACTAATTAACTTCCTCCTTCACTGAAAGACACCCATTTATCTATCCTTGATTCTCTTGGAAGGAGAGCCTGCTTCCGGGATCTCCGGAGCAACGTATTTACCTCTTTAAAGCCAGTTTCCAGGAAAGCCGTAGAAATACGAGAAAGGAGTATTCATCTGGAACAAGAGTGAGAAAGAGGGTTAGGGGAGAAAGAGAGAGGGTTTGTGTGTGTGTGTGTGTAGGTAGTTAAAGTTCCTTCGCTAGACTATCCTGAGAGCGAGAGAGAGAGAGAGAATGAGAGAGAGAGAGAGAGGGATCGGGTCGCGTCAAGGGATCGGTATCTCTCGAATTTATATATTGTAAATATCGCGTAATCTGATGACCCCAGGGCGAGAGTCCCTTCATTACCGGCACAGGGCCATTGTTCCGTTAGTATAATTGAATTCCCAAGGCAGCCAGGCAAGCGAGAGCCAACCAGCCAACCAGCCAACCAACCAACTAACCGTCCAACCAACGAACCCGACCCCCTTTTCCTCTTCCATGAGGTAGACATCAGCGAACCAGAGTGAAGCATTGGCTCTCGCGTAGGACCTAGGAACTGATTTACCCCATTCATCAGGAATAACGCGATATCTTGCTCTCTGCTCCTGTCAAACCCCTCTGGCGCGAACCCTTGACTGGGGTCATCTCACGTATTTCCACTGAGCGCCTTCATTTTGAGATGCATCGAACGGAAGCTCGAGCTTAAATGATTTTAGCTTTTAGGACTTGACTGTATCTCAGCCACGCTCGTTCTCTTGGGATCCTCTATTCAACCTTTTGTATGGATCGTAGGAGATCTTGAGTGTCTTGGTTCTCTATATAGTGTCTGGCTATTTAGGAAGCTTCTACCAGGGCTAGATTTTACTGTCTAGATGATATAGTCCACGGGTCACATAGTTCATGATCCACACGAAAGGCTCTAGTGTATCTGGATAGTGTAAGAATCTGTTGCAAGGGTCGTCGTGTGTCTGTCACGCGCACCCCCTCTCTGCACCGCACTAGGTACCTGACTTTACCTTCTTCCCTTCTCGAGCTATGAATTATAATCTCCTGTACACGCGGAAGGGTAATTAACGCTCCTTGAAGGGAGGACTCATCTTTTTAGCTCTCCGGGTCCATAGACTCCAGAAACCCTGTATAGTATTTTACGAGAGATTTTATGGTGCTCCCGTCATGAGGTTCCCGTAACTATTTCCTCTGCTGGTTGATAGCAGCTACTAGCTAGTCACGCTCGATAACCGCCAAGGAAAAGAACTCAAGTTTAAATTTCTTAAATATCTACGGGAAAAATATGAAAAATTTAATTTTAACAATATACAGTGGATAAGAGATACAATCCATTACGAAGAAATTGTAGATTTTAGGTAAAGTGGAATGCACGCGAATACGGAAGCTCCAGAGCATTAGTCATTCCCTGTAGCAGAAGCGTTAACGCGGTTCACGGACACCCTTTCGCAACCCTCCACGTATGGCCTGGCCTCTGGCTATAACGGTAACCCCGTAGCGACCCGTGTCCCACGTCATGACTGATTGCCAGCATTACAATTTGTCAATAACAATTGTCCCGGACATAACTGCTACGCAAACTGCAACTGATGGCTACATCGATTGCGTCACCATTACACGCGCAACTCCCACTCAAAATGATTTCGCGAACGGACACAGTTTCTAAATTGTTTGAAAAAAAAAAACACAGAGTACAAAAAATATGGTAAAAAAATGTCCTCGCGTAAACCGCACACTGCTTGACGTATTTCTGAATAAACGACGGCAAAGCGTTCGTCAATTATTCGTGCGAATGTAATGGAGAATGACTGATAGGGCAGTGTGGAATTGTTGAAATTTTCATTGAATTCGTAAAGTGTTGGGATTCCATTAAAGGCGATATTACTGAAAAGTTGCGTGATAACGATGAGGGTTGAGAGCTTAAGCGCGCTTCGTGAAATACTGATGATGCCAGGAAGTGTGGAAATAATAATGGCGGCGTACGAAGGCTTGTGTGTTATTTTGAGATCCAAGTTATTTTCATCCAAACAACATTACGGATGCAATGAACGGGGATACCTCTAATATCTACCATGAAATTAAAAGTAATATTTATTTCAAGGAATCGCGCTTTTTTTCATATTTTATTATGCATCTCACTCGCAAGAGAAATGATTGAAGCCTTAACTTTGAATTCGTTCTGCAACTGCTTCAGTTGATATTTTATATTTCCATTGTTAGGTTAGGCTGACACAGGGGATATGCGCGATAGTTTCCAAGGCCAGGGTTTCCGAATCCTCCCACCTCCTCGAAAGCACTCATTGTCTCCCAGCTACTTGACTCGCGACACCTACGGGATCCTGGAAGAGTCAAATCGAATTTGATCATAGGAACAATTGGCAATTATCAGCTCAAAGGACAATAGAAGACCAAACGGCGCGTTTCCCTTTGCTAAACGAAAGTCCTTCCTGTAACGAGTTTTGTATTGTCGAGGAAATGCTCGCCGTCTCTTCAGCTTCGAATCTCTGTGGCACAAGGAACGTACCCGGTAAAGACGTAGGGAACGATCTGGACGACAGAACCATCTGAATCTTCTTTTAAAGGCATAGTTGATACAGGCGTTACGTAATTTTACGAGAGGATGAAAATTTGTAGAAAGTGCGAGAATAGGTAATCGATGAGGACGGGGGGCGTATATTTAGGGAAAGTTCAGGGAAATAAACCCTATGACCCTGATACGTCGTACGCAGATCCGCTGATCGGTGAAAGGTCGCGCGAGGGTGAAAACTTTTTTTCCATCCGTGCCAAAAGCCTTCCAGGCTTTGCATGAGTTTCTTGCTCCAGCCGGAGACCGATTTCAAGCGTTAACAAGCTAGCAGGCCTATCCCTCTTTTGCTACTAGTCCGTAGTAACCTTCCATGATCTTCCAAGAGGTTAGCAGATGCCAGAGGAGCTGGCAGGTCGTGCCAGCGCGCACCAGATAACCAGATAGAACCTCACTTTGATGGGAGGTCTGGTGACGTTAACGTTCACCAGATGTGCCTCCTCCTAGGAGAGACATAGGAGCCTGCATGTGCTACCGAGAAGGAGATATGGATAGACCGAGAGAGAAAGGGAGATGACGAGGAGCAGCCTGAGAGTGTGTGTGTGTGTGTGTGCTAGAGGCGTGCTCAAGGACCTCTATTGAATTAACTCTATTCACCAAATTGCTCTCGCATTATGCCGGATCACGCCCGGCTAACCTCCTCTCGGAGAAGCGCGACGTCGTCGCGGAGCGATTGAAATTCACGTCTCGTTGACGAGAGGAGGAGGAGGAGGAGGAGGAGGAGCCGTCCTAACCTTTGCAGGCTTAACTGAACAGACGCGAGTTAGGCGGTTGCCTCGTGAATCCTTGAAAGTCTAGACCTGGTAGCCACCTCATTCGGAACACGACGTCTCCTTTCTCCGGCATGATCCCCTAGAAAGGTGTGAACGCGACTCGATCTTTCCCCAGGTTCGGGCTCACCCGTTATTCTTACTTTGGCTCATTATGGCAGGATGGTAGCCGCCTATCTAGATACGCACCCAGGGAACCAGGCGACCGGGCACCTCGTGCGCTTCCACCTACCCTGCCTCTAAAAACCCTTCCTTCCGGCTTCACGAGAAGTTAGTGTTATTACCGACATTGAGAGCGTCTAGAATTGTCTCTTACGTCCGACCCTTAATTTGCCGAGAGCCCCAACGGTAATCCTGCGGAATTTAAGGGCAGATCCATTCGATTTATGGATAGGTACGCCAAGGATCCCATATACTCTCTGTGACACGTTTCCTGCTCCTTCCGCGTTCATTCATTTTTCCTTTTATTTTTTTTTACTTTTTGCCCGACTCTTGCTTGACGACTGCGAGACACGTCAGAGAGACCATTCTTCGGACTTTCGGAATGCGCTAATGCGTCTAGTCCGGAATGACGACTTTTATTTATCCCGTAAAACACACGAGGCCGTCTAGATACTCGCGGGGTTAACGCGCTATAATATCTAATACAGTTACTGGAATGAAATTTAAATAGGTGGACTGTGCAAGTTCTGCGACATGGCAATGTTACGAGCGCCCTTATCGAGTGCATGTCGTGCGCTCGTACCCCGAGTACCCCAAGTACCCAGAGTGCAGCTGACTAATCTACCCGCACCACCTCCTCATTACCGCCAACCCCTTTCGCCGTGCAGAGCCGTGCAGAGCTGTGAGCTCACCTTAATTCCTCGAGCACGAGCCGCGCCGCCACGTACCTGCTGTTGCTACCGCTACTTTCTCGCCCCCCCCCCCCTCTCCCTCCACCCATCCCTTTCAACCCTCCCTCGCGGCAACCACAACTTCCCGGTTCCTCCCCTGCGCTCACTCGCTCCCCTCACCCACAACCCCACACCAATATTTACGCATAGCTTCAGCGAGGGCCGATCCTTATCCTCCCTATAAATAAATTCCCTCGTGATTTTTAATTAGGCTCCCGCATATCCGCCATTTTCGACTCTTGCGCTAAGTGCAACGTCGTCTTCGTTGCGCATTTGGTCTAATGTGTTAAACTCAAAGTACTGCGCGACACGGCGTCGAGGAAGTCAGAGATTCCGAATCGCAATCTTTTCTATGCACAAAATGTGCTGGACGTGACCGAATTAGTGGCAACCGAAAGCGCAATTAGAATCCTCGGGTTTCTAAATTCGCAGGTCAATTGTCATAGGTGAATTTATATAGAAGATTTTCCACTGACTACGTTACGCAAAATAGTCTTTGAGTGTCATAGTCCACATTCTGCTGGACAGGACATCGGTAAGCAATGAAAATAATATCGTGAACGAATAATATAAAAAAATTTGGCAATCGAACCGTACACATCGCGTTAAGTATTATCCAGCATTATTAATAAAATATTGGTTTGGATGAGTTTGTTCCAGTTAATTGATTTGAGCTCGCTGACCAATCTCTCTTGTCACGCTTTATTCAAAATTGGGTCGCTGATCCGATACAATTGCATAATTTAATTATAGTCGAGCAGTCGCCCAATATTGTAAATGTTATCTATACCAATTCTGCTTATTGTCGTCGGTACGCGAGGTATCACGCGCTGCATCCAAAAGGGGCAAAACGGATATCGCACAGACACATTCATCCCGAGAGATGAAACTATCGAGTGACCTATATCCTGTCGTCCCACTAGTCAGAATCCTTCGGCTCCCGGACGAAGCCGGGCACGCGGAGAGGCCCAGACAGGCAGTACGATCTACATATCGATTTACCCTAAGTTGTAGGTAAAATGCGTTATTCATGGAAACAAAGTCGTCCCATGGAAACGGAGCGAGAGCGACGAGATAGCAGAGACCGCGACCACCCTGGAATCCATTTGGTTTCTCGATTCTGCCATTCTGGGATGGAGACTTCAAACCGTTATGGTTCTTTTTTTTCGCTTTTTTTTTTTTTTTTACGAGCTCAAGTCGATTCGGTATTACAGTGCGAGTAAAAACTTAAAGCCCCGTTTATTCCCTTGTACCCGTTCCCTTGACGACCACCAGGAACGACAAAACGACTGAACGGCAGACCGAAAGAACTGGCGCTTCTTCGAGGAGAATGTAAACTTTGCAGCTAGAGGTTCGCTACGTTCGCTACGTTCGCCACGTTACTCTCTGGCTCTGCCTGCTGCTGGAAAGTATACGATTTCTCTTCGGAGGGACCACACATGCTGCCAACACGTGTGGACACATGTCGACTGTCGGGACCTACAGCGACGATCGAAAGAAAAATTATGATTTGTCACTATTGCAGCAGGACGTGCTCGGACGTCCTGTAGGTCCTAGATTTTTAAGGATTTTTTTGAGTATTGAATACGCAGAGACTAATGACTGAGCCAAATTTTTATTTTCATTTTGTTTTACTTCGTACAGTAAGATTCGTTTGTTTCTGTATAATAATAGAAGGGAAACTCGAGAGCGGAGCAATTTATCAGGCAGGAGCCGACACATCCGGTCGACTCTTAAAATTCTTTTATTCTGAACCTCGGCGAGAAGCTGTGCGGATCTTTCTTCGTGCTATAGCGGATAATCATAGCAGCTACCTAGGCGATATAAGCAAGCGAGGCCGGCGGGGGGGTGCAGTTCGGGCTCTCTGGATAGAGATAATTTATCTGAAAGTGACAGTTCCATCTATCGCGGTTAGGAGGATCCGATGATAGAAGTTCGATATTCCTGCAGGTAATATAACGGAAGATGATGGCGAGTCAAAGATCCGATTCTCATCTTCCTGACGATTTTCTCGAAATAAGCAAATTAAATCAGCATCAATTCTTTATTCCCTGATCCTTAAAGTATTACCGACTTTCAAGCCAGACTGTATTACTTATGGTAACGCGATAAGGACCGAGTCAGCATCCATCTTTCTCTGATAGACGCAACGGGTCTCAGCTGCAATGGTAATCCGTCAATTTGTCGAGATGAAAATTCACCAGAGGTTAAACTACTCCATGCTTCGTAGGGGAAAGTTGGTTCTCACGGTTAAGACACGAGCAATGGAGCAGCAGCCGTAAGTCACGTAAAGTCACGTTCCCAGAGTCATGTGTCAAACGAAAGATTAGCCCGACGTGTCAAAACATTGAAGATTCAAGAGAGGGCTGGGGGAAGGGGTGTTTTTATAGTTAAAAAAATCACGTGGAGTGAAGTTGACTCATGGATTAACGAATCGACGAATAAACTTTTGGGTTCCAGAGGTAATTTTTATTTCCATGTTAAATCGCTAATTTCGGCAGGACCTTCGACGAGACGATGAAATCCCGTTACCCTCTTTATAGGATCCCTTGGAATCACGCGGCTAATTAGTCGGCCCGACCAAATGCATAATCAAATCCAAAGGGTCCAGAATGAGGGCTACACGACACCCTGGATGCGGGAAAATTGTCCCGGGTAGTAGAAACCTATTTCGCAGCCGTAGCATAAAGGCAGTGAGGCAGTCAGGCAGTCAGGCAGTCAGGCAGCAAGTGAAGTAGGGTAGGTAAGGAGCATTACGAGATGATATTAGAGTCCCCTGATCCTATCCGCTTAATAGATTCAGCGATATTATTGAATTAGCGCGGCTGAACGAAGCTCCGGCTACTCTCGGTGCCTCGAGGAGGGGGAAAAAGGTTGGACGAGGAGAAGGTGAGGAGGCGAGGAGGTGCGAGCTTCTAGGAGAACGACAAATCGAAATGCCTCCTGCTCGTTGTTATCGCTATGGATTTTTCTCAATTCCTCATACCTTTCCGTTTACCTTCATCTCGCTCTTACAGCTTCCGCTCTCCTCCATCCTGATCTCTGGACCATTGAGTCCCAATGGGATCTTCCGTCGAATCGAGTCGAGTACCTACACAGACGCAAAATGCCCCTCCGGCTCTCTGACTTTGAGGCTTCGTTAAACAAAGGAACGGGGCCATAAAAAATTGTGCCAGGAATGATATTTCCTTAAATTCTCGAAAGTTATTGTTAAACTGGAGTTAACTCTAGTCAGGGACATGGTCTTTTCTAAGAGATATTAATTATTTTCTCTTTTTCACGTAAATCCTATATCTAGTTATATCTGGGGACTGGGAGGTCTGCGAAAGAGGGACTGTGAAAAGTTGACGCGTTTCCTAGCCAAAGTTGGGAAACATCTGGCTGGGACAAGTTTATCCAGATTTTCGGGAACGACCCAATAAATACGTGGGGGGTCTGAAAGGTAACGAGGGGTAAGAAGTTGGGTGGGATTAAGCCAAACAAGCGACCTGAAAAATTCCCCAATAATCCTTCGTCTTGCCAGTCGGAAGTGGTGCTTCTCTTGTTGGTTGCTATATCTATATTGAAAGAGGTCGGAAGGCGACGAAGAGGAGGGGCCGACGGTCGTTGGTAGGGCAAGAGGGTGGGGGGGGGGGGGCATGCTGAGTTGCCCTCCGTTATATTATTACGTTACGATAACGGTTATTTTCCAAAAAGTTTATCAGTTCGAGCCTTGTGCTACCGAAAGCCTCTCTTACTTTGATAAAAGCCAAGTTATCCGGCTGAGAGTTTACTGTATTAAAAAACAAAGGGTGATTAGGCTCCTAAGATGTTTATCAAAAATTAGCATTATTCGATAAGTCATGGCCGCACAGAGATAACGGGATATATTTTCGAAAGAGCCGCAACAGATTTTCTATTTGAAGCCAGTCGATCGTCCCTATTGATAATGCATGCTGAAAACTTTGTATCTACCAAACGTCTCCTTGGATAATTTGCATGAGAAATTTTAAACGCGTTAAAAATGTTTTGTTTCTTAAACGAAGTTATAACAAATAGTCTATATCCTTAAGTTATCCAGAATATTTGTGACAGTCAGGATTCTCATCCCTTTCCTCAGGAGCAGACCTTTCGACCCATCACTTAATAATCTTTATCCCCTAAGTCGACAGGATGTGTAAGTCGCTCGGCTAAGACGTGGAGATTAGGGGATGGTCTAACCTTAAGGGAGGAGGGTTAGACCTTGATAGGTCCAGCCAGCATCCCTGCATCCCCGGCAACTAGGCTAGCTATCCAGTCAGCAGGAAGAGGGTCGCGTATCCTGAAGAGATTTCTACGTTGAACAACGATTTTGCTCTCAGGGTCTGAAACGGGGGAGGGGCCTGACGGGCCCCTAACGTCGGATTACAATCTGCCGCTCCTCGTCTTATCGCCCTGAGGAATATTTAGTCGTTCATCCCTTGGGAGCATCCCCTAACCTTTCTACTTGATACCAAGAATCAATCGTTAAAGCTAATAATTACCCTGTGATTTTCTCAAATCATTTAACGCAAGAGTGAACTTTTCGATCGGTGATTCATTCCCCCCCCCCCTTACCTTCCCCCCTATATGTGTATTATATGTAAAACGCATAGTGTACATAATTTTATATAGCACAATTCCACATAAATCCCTGAGCTCTTACATCCCTTATTTATTATTCCTTGTTCGATCACCCTTTCGGTTTTTCGCGTCGAATCCCACAGGAGATTGCTGGTTATCTTGAATTTAAATGTATACCTCATTCATCCCCCTTTGCGGAAGCCACCCAACTTCTTGCCTCAGGGCTTCATTCATTAAGGGTTAATTTCACCTGAATGGGAACTCTCCGGGATTCTTCTCTAGTTGGCTTTTTCCATTTTTTTTTTCACCCCATTGCTTTATTAACAGTCTTTTCCTTTTTAATATCAACGCGAGCTATCGGAGTTTCGATTATAGAGCACAACCACCTCCCTCCCTCCCCCCTCCCGCCCTTCCCCTCTCGATCCTCAGCCAGCACCGGTAGATTCCTAGATTGATTATTAAAACGTACTGAATCTGTTTCTAGCGACCCTTTGTCAGCGTAACCACCCCTTTGGTCTGCTGTTCAGCTCGTTTCCACTGTGGAAAGGGTTGTTTTCAATTTTCCGAGATTAAGCACGGCCAGCGTGCTCCCGCTCGCAGGGGTAAACGTATCCACCGCATCGGTAGGCAAGGATCAAAAATACATTTTCAGGGCGGCAGCTTCTTTTTTTCTTTGCCTTCGACAACTTGTTCCTCCCTTAACGATACAGCCAACAACAAATCCCATCTCGTTGCCAATGAGACATCAGTGATAGAGTCGATCTATTTGATGCCCCATTTCTCACGGGTCTCTTGTGTATTGTCTGTTTAATCGTCTGCATCTTTATTGAGGAAACTAATTACGTTTTTGTTTAGCCCTCAAGGAATAACGAATGCCGATGGGCAAGGGGGGGGAGGGGGGGAAGATGCTTTAAAGTATCGGTACTTCACTCGGGTGGCTATAGTCTCGTTATGTGGGGATCGGCCACTTTCTCATGAATATACTAATAGCACTCTAGGAGTGACTCCCTCGGGCTACGCGGCCACGACTCTTTTAATGAGGAATATTGACTGAGCGCCACGGTCTCCCTCTAGAAATGGGTCACTTCTTTATCGATTCGTTATTTTCTTGCGGAACTCAGCTTCGTGACTTGCGATATTCGCCTATAAAAGGTTTTTTTTTTTCTTAATTCATATAACTTTTTACCGATAATTCTTTTCATTGCGATTTTAATTGCTAACGATTCCTAAATTACGATATAAAAAAATGGGTCTTAGCGGTGATCGTTGAATCTCATATAAAAAAAAAAGGGAAGACTTTTTTTTAATAGCATATCAATGTCGGCTGTTGTAAGTTGGAATTAAGTAATCACTGTTTGCATATTAATTGTTCATTACGCGAGTCTCACCGCGCGGGTTGTATTCCTGGTACTTTGACCAGAGTCGCTAGAGAAAATGTCTGGCCCGTTTAATTGAAGCTAGGAAGCTAAGAGAGTGTAGCCCAGGAAGATTCTCAGGCCAAGAAGCTCGGATCTTCTTTTCATCTGGCGCTAAGGGTAGCAGCACTAACGTCGGTACTAACCTATTCAGCTCGGGAGATATCTGCGCCAGGGGAGCGATGTATGCAGATTTTTTAATCATTGTTCGTAATAATTTCAAATACCGACCCTCGTCGTAGCGCGAAGTACTTACCTCCCTCGTAGGGGGTGCCAACTATAAGAACGGTGGGAAGACCATATAATGTTCATTTGGCACCCCGCTGGGAGCTTTCCGAGGAAACTGTGTACTCGTAATTCCTCGATAGGACAAAAAAAAATGGAACAATAGGGAATGCAGGGAAGGAGGGGGAGGAGGGGGAGAAAAAGCAATAGGGAAAAAGTTTATCGCATAACGCGACGAGTGTCAATTCGAAAAATTTCCCACTGGACCCTCGTCGGGCTGAGTGGCCGCGTGTCTGACGATTCATCAAAATTCTCCATAACTTTTGATGGCCACCACTTAAACACTTTTCAGTGTCGTATCTACGTTATACGACGCGTCTTCCGAAATTTTACCGATTTCCCTAAATAATAACTTTTCTCGCTCGCTACCGGCAAACTTTATTAGTATCCAGGAAAAGCCACATTATCCAGTCGTTCCTTTACGATCGAACAGTATACAGCGCTCCCGGTGGCAATTGTCGGCAATAAAAGTTAATGTATGCTTCGGTCCCGGCCATCCGAAGCTGCCTGCCAAATCATTCCGCAAGCCTGCCACGTCTGTGCCTCTTTTCAGAGGGTGTAAAACCGCTGTAAACTCGTTCGCGATTGCTGCACCCGACGGACGGGGTCGTCTTGTACAGCCAGCAGCACCAGAGCCGCACGAGGATCCGTTTCGTCAGAAAGTCTCTCGCAATACAATTAACCGGGTTGCGACGATCCTGGGTAAATTTCTACAGCATCCGCAAGTCAAATTGTCAGAAAATTTTAAAGCCGTTGAGACGTTCCCGATGTTTTGCGAATTATCATCCAAGAATATCGGGGCACCCCCCCCCCCCGCCCCCCTCATCACCGTGTCTCGAATCTTCCCCACGTTGAGAAGTTACTTCGGCTCGAAATCTTTAACCAGGATCGGCAATAAGATTTTTGAGCGATTATCGCAAATTGGTTTGTTACTTTTTTTTTCTTTTTCTTTTACGCGACGGGGCCAGTTTTATCCGGCAGAGATCGATAAAGATAACAGGGAGTGAGATGACCTCATAAAGTACTGGGCCGTGCCAGACAGGCGTGTCCTGCCTGCCGAATAACAGAGCGGCAAGTGCACGCCATTCAAATGCAAGAACCGACTTTACGAGGAAAATAAAAAAGGAAGTTGGGGAGGAGGGGGTGAGACCCATAAGGGGTAGTGGGGGTGTGACAGTGTTGCCACCATATACATATACTGGAGTGTCGATATACCCGTCTCCGATAGTAACGATGGCTTCCCGGTTGGATCCTTCAGGAATACAAGGGGGTGTTAGCCTGAATAACTCTATGAGCCCGGACGCGTCTCCCTCTGAAAAGTCTCGAGTTTACGAGACGTCCAAGGAGGCGCCTTGATTCTTACGCGATACGATACTAAAATGTGGCAATGCCGGAGAATCGAATTGGTGAGGTTCGACCTTTCTTTACTTCTCTCGTGGATTCGAATGGATCCTTGCGGAGAAGTGGTAATTTCGGGGAGGGAATGGGCCAAGCGGGCTGTTGAAATATATTGGCGAATGTCGTACGGTAATATCATATCTATTTTACGAGTTGAGAAATGGGAACGTGCATATCGACTTCCCATGATTCACCATTGTTACTATAGCCGTGACACTTTTGGTACTATGAAAATAATATCATGAACTTCTTGGATCAAGTAAATCAAATTGATTGGATTTAAGTCCTTAAGGCTATTCGTGTGACGTGCTTCATAGGGAATTTTGTAATTTTAGGAGAAAATTATCGCGTAACACTGAAAAATTCTATACTATGTAAATGTCAGAGTGTCTTTGATCTTTGGGCCAACGATAGATGTCATAAGGAAAAGTGGGTTAATGATATTGAAATGCATCTTGGGCGGAACAGTATATATATATATATATGTATATAGAGTGGGGGGTGAACGGTGAGTTTTAAGGGTAGAAAAAAATGGCCTAGTATTTTTCGTTCGTATCTCTACTCAGTTTCTCTCTCTCTCTCTCTCTCTCTCTCTCTGAGAAGGCAACCACGGAAAAATGTGGTGCATTCGTAACACACGAGCGATACATTATACCGTGCGATAAAATCGGACAGTGAGGCGGGGGCAGCCCTTCGTTCGAATATAAATTACACAATTTGTATAAAGAGAGATTCTACTCGACGGTGTATAAATATAAATAGGCCCGGAGTGAAAGCAGAGCTAATATTTTTATTCGAGCGGTCTGGCCGCGACTAGCGAGCGACTCGAGTCTCGCTAACCACTCGAGGAATTTCTCCGTTCGTCCTTTGCCTACTAGTGAAACGACAGACTGGAGAAGGTTGCGAGTTCCGTTGCAGAATCGTAGAGTTATAAAGGGAATGAAGCGACAGTAGTAACGTTATGGCACTAACGGCAGAGGGTAGCGGCTTTTCTCTATAACAGGGCTAGTAGGTACACTGGTTGTAGAATCCCGAGAGTAGCGCCGAGGGATGAGACAATTGAACGTACACGGGACGCGTATCGAATTTCCCTGGAAAACCAAATATTCCACGGCCGTTTCATTCCCGGTAAAATCGCGAAACGCCACCGTCACCCGTTACCTTTTTTTTTTTTTGTTTTTGCACCCCCTCATCCACTCGTCTATTCTTCTTCGCGTTTTCTACCCGACAAAATCCGTAGGAAAGCCAGACGCAGCGTGGACGATTTCGCGCGCTACTGAAAATCACGAAGCCGCATCGAGGCGCGTTTACTCATTTCGTCGAGTTACGTCGTATCGCTACGAACGCACGTGGACTCTCTGATTTGTTCCGAATCGACAGGGTCGTAGAGTGATAAGGGATGATAGGAAGGACGGGTTGCTAGGGCAAGACGGGGATCCGAAATTAATCCGTCGTTCATCCCCGCAGGAAACTTGGCGCGAAGTTATTAATTAGCGGGTATGCGGGGTTGCCAGAGAACCGGAGAAGGAGACGGAGGCTGCTCTCAGGGGGGTGGAAGAGGTGGGTGAACGCGTCGAGGGATGACGTCAGGCGTCGGAGGTAACTAAGCCGTTCGTCTGGAATCTAATCCAGCGCAAGGCCGCGTATCAGGGCCCAATAAATGTCATATTAATCAATTGAGGAAGGGATGAGTTCAGTGGGAGGATGACTGGAGCACCTGCTATCTCTGCTCTGGAGGCATGGATACCTGAAGCAGCAAGGAGAGTACCCATGGTAGAGACCAGAAAGGACTCAGTCATGGCGGTATGGCCTATAGTGTTACGGCGCATGTAAATTAGCAGCCACCCTACGTGCGAGGGTTAATACTTGGCGACGCGGGAATGGCTGGTGGTAAAGCGATCGCGTCGAACCCGCCTCCTCGGCGTCCTGAACCGCGAACGGGGCACCAGGACAACCATCGCCAGGACCTGGACCGCCGGCAACCAGCCATCAAGCTCCTCTCTGTTCGCCCTCTACCTTCTACGGGAACATTAAGTCCCACGCGTGTTACGTCACACGGTACGAAACGAAGTGGCTCCATCTTCCGTGGGGGCTGCGCACCATGGAAAGTCCGGCAATCACGGTCGGTTTCCTAATCAAGAGGCCTCTGACACTTGGTAGCGGAATGAGGTGCGCTCGTTCGCGATGACTGTGGCTTTTTAGTGCAAGGGTTGTCCGGCCTGGCTGCAGAGCCGTGTCCATTGTTACCGAAGGTATTCTGACCTTTGACTTATTGTTAGCTTTTAATGGGGTGACTGTACCGTCCTATTAAACGGTAGAAATCTAGGGTTGGGGTTTAATAGACTACGATTCTACGAGGCTTGTGGATGATATTGCAATTCGAATGCTTCTATGGGGAAGGTATTGTTGGTAGGCACCGATAACAAGAATCTCCAATTTATAAAACACAAGAGCAACAACGAGGGGTGGGAGGGGGGGGGGAGTGAGGGGGGAACAAAAAAAACAATATCATCAATCACTCTATGCGCCGTTGTAGCTTTCTCCTGCTGGGAGCTAAAACAACCAATGAAAAACGAGTCGGGTGCCAATTATGACGAGCTGGCAGCCAAGAGAAGAGAATCCAATTGTACCAGCGGGTAGATAAAATACAAGGATATCAAGGGAAGTGGCTGGGAAACGTAGAAAAATGGACGATTTTTATTCCCCCCCCCCCACCCTCCCTCCTCGCCCCACTCTCCCTCTTACAGAGTCAAATCTGCGTATTCGATGCGATTCCGATCACCCCTTGTAATTGAAAACCCGTGTTCTCGCGAGGGTACCACCCCTAAAAAACAAAAGATCTGCAATATATACATAGACATATATGTATTCGCTACGGTCTATCTATGCTCTACCCAGTGTCCCAGAGAGTAAATGAGAACCCCTGAAGTTTCGAAACGATTTCATGGATTATCGAAAATCGTTGCGCGCAGGTTGGATCTTTAAAGCGTTCAAACAGTCCAGTGCCACGCGATGCGCCCAGTGCACATGCACAATATGAAAGTGTAAGCGAGAGTCATACCGATACACCAAGTATCGTCGTGAACTTGAAGAAATTAAAAATTACACAAGTAAAGTTCGAGGTGTCCGTATTTGACGATCGTTTTCAGCTCGTGCATCGCGAGTAAAAATTAAAAGGAAAATCGGTAACGATGGATCCCAGTGGGCCACTGGGCCACTGGCCCACCTATCGAATCTACTAGCGCTTTGTGCTCTGCTCTCCCATCGAAATAAGGAAGGTTTGCTCTGCACTCGAATCCACCTGACCCCAGCAGCACTCGATCACTCGAGCTACTGGTTCGTTCTGTTTTGCAGGTCGCTGAGGACGATGGGATAGCGTCGATCAAACTAGAAATTAATTTTCCTCTCAATAAACCGTACACGCTTCTGCGTACTGTTTACTTGAACATCGAAATTTCCTTTCTGATTTTGCGAGGACTGTCCCCGTCCTGCCTATTGTTCAATACTTTCCTCCTCCTTTTTTTCTCTCTTTCTCTTCTCCTACCATTTTCTCTTCTCTCTTTCATTTTGATGACACGCAAATTTGATTCACCTCAAAAATTCCACGTGATCGCACACTGCTTCGCTATATTATAATATGTCGATATAACTATAGTAAATTCTCAGAGAATCTTTCATTCGAACGAAAACTGCATCCGGACGGATACGTCAAGTCGTAAAAGATTTTATCGTTAGCATTTTAATTTTCGAACAAACAGCTCCGGTGTTACGTGCCAATGTGTACAAGGTCCTTAGAGGGACATGTCGGAGGGCAGACGGTAATAGTGGTAGTAGTGATAGTAGTGATAGTAGTTGGAAGTCGTAGTATCGGTAAGCTCTCCTACCCTCGTAGCCATGGCGTGTACCAGCACTCGACGTCGGCTAGCCGACTGGTTTCCCGTAATCCAATACAACCGAGAGACGCAGAAAAAATTTAATATCCAACGCCATGAAAAGTCCTCGGGATTGTTCCTGGCCAGTTATAACTCTCTGCGGTGGCTTTTGCCCATAGATCGCTTAACGGAAAGGAACGCGAGTCACGTTAATTCGTCTATGGAAATGTGTGATGACAGTTTGAAATTTCGAATGATATAACGTTAAGGATCAATATGGGTTATGGGTTTACCCTATGGTATTTACATTCTGGATTACGCGTGGCACAATTTTAGCTACCTATTTGTTATAATAATCTGCTATTAAGTTTGTATAATGCTACCCCTAATGTCTACCTAGTAGTTGTACAGGTACCGTAATGCCCACCAGTTTCGACGACGGGTCCCTGCATATTTCTATATTATATCAAGTAAAAACCATTAGCAATGGCTAATTAGCCAAATTACCAAGCAACCTTATATTTACTAGTCTTCCTCGGAGGGTGGCGAAATTATCGTGCTCGCTCTAGGAGGGAGGGAATTCATTCATACTGATACAGGATTCTATACTTCGTATTGATTAATTTAATGCTAGGTTATCGTATTTATCTCTATAGGTTATACGTGTACGCAATCTGCGTTACGTCGTGAAGACTCTTCGGCGCTGTCACTGAGAAACAAGAGTGAAAATACTTGCGCGTAGAGAAAGTCCTAAAGATACAGAATCGACTTTGCAAACAGGGAAACGGGTAAACGGGGGGAGGGCGGATACGGGGATAGGAGTCAGCTGGTAAAGCATCGAGAACCGGCGTCCATTTCCTTTTCTTGTGTGCACAAGTGTCTCGTGTCGCGCAACGCAAATAGTCTCCTACGTTTCCTTTTGCCTGGCACGAGCGTCTAGACCGTGTAGGATCCGCGAGAATGTTCACTGGCCCCGATTGATTTTCTTACGGATAAGCTTTTCCGACTTGAAGTTCCAAAGAGATTTTAGGCACTTTTTGTACGTCCCTCTGCTCGACGCTCAGTTAAATTACGGAGGAAAATGCATCTACGTGCATTCGGTACAGGCTGTATGCACATACCTATATTCGCGTCCAAGGTACAGTGGGTGGGTGTACGTGTATTTCGGTTTGTCGGCAATAACAGTAGATCTGCCTAACGAGCCCCTAAATAAGGGAAAGTAATTTCATGTATTTATGCGTGAGTTACGGCAGGGGGGTGGGGGTATCTCCAGGGGCAATTAACGCCGACTTCGTAAAACCGGCGTAACAACGCCCAGGGCCGCCGGTAGCCCAATATAAACGCGCCCTAGCAACGGGAAATTCGAACCTCCAAAAATCATTCTTGCTTTCGACCCTACCCCTCCGCACTGAACGTGGATTCGGCGTCTTTTACTCCCTTCGTAAGAGAAGCGGGGAAAGGGTCGAGGGGCGTCGCGACGGCTTCATCCTCCGCTCCGTCCGTGTTACGTCATAGCCAGAATACATGTCTTATCGACATTCGTTGTGAATCTGGACGATTGAGAAGACTGTGAGTAGCAGCGCCAACCGGAAAAAAAAAAGGTTAACCCGCAGAACAGGCCGTGAAGTTATCTGGAAGAAGATCCACCAGGATTAGAAGCACCCGGTTCATTCTCAGCATCCGATCTGGCAGCAGTCCTTTGGATCCTGGGGGAATCCAGGATTAATCATCCCAGGGAGGGGAGGACGACACCCCCCCTCCCCCGACTGTACGCTAGCTAAATGCCAACTCGACGTACTGCAGGCGTGGCTCCAGGTTCAGGTTCACGTATTCCTTCCCCTTAATTCTCCTCTGGGAAAGGGTGGTGACTCTAGTAAATCAAGCCGTCGCGACGCTCCTGGTGTCAACTAAGATTTAAAAGTCGCTACGCTAATGACCATTAACGGGCTGTCCTTCTACTGGTATTCCTGGAGTTGGTGCGTGACTTGAGCCTACGTGCTGCAGACCTTCTTCCTCCTCCTCTTCATCTTCATCTTCATCCTCTTACTCCTCCTTTAACTTCTTAACCTTTTCTTCTCTTCTTCTGCTTCTTCTTCTTCTTCTTCTTCTTCTTCACCTCCCTCAACGCTGTTACCATGAGCGCTAACCTACCCCCGAGTCAGATTTATGCTCCGGATGTGACCCCGCGCCCGTGCTTTATGGGTCGAGAGTGTTCAAAGAGCGGTCTGTTTTCTCAATCCTGAATCGGCTCACTTCTCCTTCTGTTTTACGAGAATTCGAAACTCAAGATCATAATTCAGATGAACTCTCAAAACAAATGTAACTGTGACCCACGTAGAGTCTAAAGACTTGCCTATATTACGTGCCAATAAATATGAGGAATGTCAAAAGATAACATTTGGACGTGAGAACGATACGCCGCATCCCAAACGCTCAGATCCCAATCCCACGGTACCTGTTACCCTGGAATTCTTCCTCTTGGTTATTCCTCATCTTATTTCAAATTAACGTCACTCTTTCACAAGTATACGCTATTTTAAACTATTCCTAACCGGTGTCGTGTGCTGGCCCGTTAAAATTTCATCCGATCTCCCTGCTTTTCCCGCGCAGAGTTCGACAGTTTGCATATGCTTTTGCACTGAGCTTCCTTATATTTGCTTGATGTCTCGAGATAGGTACATACAAACATCGCATAGCCCAGGCGATACTTTGAGCGGAATCGCCTGGTACGACTTCAGCCTAAAGTCACGTGCTGGTATCCCGCGACGGCGAGCGTTCCGATGCCCTGCGGCTAAAATTTTTCAGCGACAATAAACCCCGGGTACTAGAAAGTAAGTGGAAGAGAGACAGAGAGAGAGAGAGAGAGAATAAAAGAAAGTAAGGGGTACGTATGTGCTATACCACTCTGATCCATATAGGGTTTACTTCCTGCCTTTTCGTCCTAGCGCCACTAGATACGTATCTTGGCCAGCGATAGATGATATGACGCTGGAGTCAGAAAAGAAGGATGGAAGAGCAGCCAGGGATCTTGGTAATATCGCGCGCAATTTCCTTCTAGAATTTGATCGGTTCCCCGTGTCGACCTGAAATATATATTCCCACGCAATTTATTTCGCAAAACGTCCCTTGCGGAAGTGACTCTTCTCGGATGTCGTGAAAAGCAGTTTTCGTAGAATTTATTATTTCGTCTCTTTCCTTAAATGTCACTTCATTTCTCTCTCGTTTTCTCTCTCCCTCCGCAAAGACCATACGGGCACTTGAGATTTTTCGCATGGTCCTTCCGAAACAGACGGGACTCGTAACAGAAGCCACTTGGTCCAGCAGTGGATTCGACATCTTCAATAAACAACAGGAAGATGCCATTTGGCTCAGTCACCCCCCCCCCCTCCTCCTCCCCCTCGCTCCCACCCCGGTATAAACACACGTGTCTTCTACATAACTCGAACCACGCACACGTGCACACAAAGGGCTGTCTCTACCTAATACGTGTTTCATATGTGCTCAAAGCATCCCACACGGGACTAGACGTCCGTAGGGAAGAAGCTATTATTTAACGTGCGGCATTCACGGCGTCGCGGCGCTTTCGAAACCGACTCTGCGCTATTTCGTACCATCGTATATTTTTGTTTAGTCTGCTTAAAGTTGACTAGTTACGAGTCTCCTTCATCGCGACAAGTTCCTCCCGCGTGAATTTCTTTTTAAGACTCTCGTCCCTTCCACACGCAGTCGTAATAGGAAGTTGCGTCTGTCGGAAACGAACTGGGTCAACCGTTAACAACCGCCTGAAGAACGTTAACGTGCACCTGAAAAAGAAAAAACCTGAAAAGGATCCCTTGTCGCACAGAGGCCGCCATGCAGCCTTTAACGAGACGTAGAATCAAAGAGAAAGTGGATTCCTCGATCTTGTCTTTTGCGCCGATAAAAAAATTTTTCTTCAAAATTGTCACTATAATTCCGTAGCTGTGTAATCAAGGACTGATTGGCAACACGAATGTTTGATTTACTAAGGATGAAATAATCTACACATACATCCGAATTATACCAGGAACTTTGTATAGCAATGGATACTGAACTAAGTATGACGAACTCTAATTTAGCGTAAACGTACTGGCATAATATGTATGAACTCAAACAGTTACATCTGCTAGGTTGGGTGGATGCATTGTTGCCAACTATAACATTACCAGTCTCGCATAGTTACCGGTTGAGTACCAAGGTATCACTCACTCAGTGCTACCAGTACTCCGCGCAGTCAAGTCAATAGATCAACGTCGAATAATACATTCACTCTGGCTCAAGAGCAACTACATCCCATCGCCGTGATATTCTAAACAAGCCCTTTACTTTCTCATTCTCGCTGGACCTCAGCTACGTCTCTCTCCCTCCAACCCCATCTTCGCCACCGTTCACCGTTCATGCATTTTCCTCCTGTAGCCACTCTCTACTCTTCAGAGGATCTGGTGCATAACGTGGATACCAATGTTTGCACTTGTACTAACTAGGAGAGCATATTTGCCGTGCGGATTCAGGTTATATTCAGTCCAGTGCGGTGCCGGTGAGGTGCTTGCCTCGGTGCTTGCAAGCTTGGGAAGTGTGTCACGCCTTGCAAGCTCTTTGAATAGTCTGTCAGGTAGGTAGGGCAGCACCTAGGTGGGCATCTGTCCGGCACCTATCGTAAATATCCTGTCCTGATAATACGTCCTGAGAAGGAAAAATCCATGGACGTTTTGCGGTAGGTGAGAAGACGTGGAAATTTGGCTAAAGAAATCTGGATGGTCCTTCAGGGGGTTGACGATCCACCTTTTAAGATCAGGATTCGGGGTGTAGGGTTGATTGGGGCACGAAGATGATCATCATGAAAGATGCACTTTGAGTTGTTCTCTTGTTCTTGGGAAGAGCCGCGGTATGACGTTTGTCGTTAAAAGGTAATAGGGGTTGGCTTTTCTGGACCTCGTGAAAGCTAGCAGAAACCCCTTTGCGAATTTATGACCCACGCAGTAAACGGCACGTGTTCTTTTGGACTATAATACTTGCATCCCCCGTTACTTGCTGTTTACACACTGAGATATTTACACTGGCATTATAACTATCGAGGGTTAAGGCATGTGTAAAGCGTTTAAGGGACGCTGAGCGACGCTGAGCAGCGACGCCTCTCATCTCGACACGTCTCACTTTCATAAGGGCCAATAGTCTCCTCGTGTTTTCAACAAGATAACCACCCTTTTTTTTGGGATGAGGGCAGATCCATGTTTTTTTTTTCTCTTCTTTTCAGTTATGTAAACTGTAGATGCGCGGGAATACCAGGGGATCAAAGGGTTAATTTCTAGGAGGGTGCCTTTTTTTTTATCTCCCTGTTATTCGGTAACGGGGTAGTAAAACCCTGTGATAATAATAATCCTTTAGACATAATGCCGGGAAGAACACGCGCGTACCAGCATCGTTGGTTTATCTGAAAATGTTAAAAAGTGCACTGTTTTGCAAAAAAAAATCAGGTATCAGAATATTCCACGTTCACGTAAAAATGGGAAGATCGTGCGATTCTGTTAAAAATAAAATCGCAGAATCCCGGCGAATATTTTCGTTGAGGGAATCCCAAGAGGAAGTATCTGCTCGGCCACGTTGATTACCATTAATTCTGTACAATATTTGCCGATACGATTGCGACAGTATACTCTGGAGTGGGATGGGAAGAGCCCGGATAGTACAGCAGGACTGAAATGCGAGTCTTTTCACGGCTTTGGGGGGGTCGGATTGCTGAACGGGCTGAATCGTGGTCACGTGCCTTCCACAAATACGGCACTGAAAGCTGACTACCCCTAAACACATTCGGCTCGGCTTACCGCTTTTCGTTTACCCTCTGCGAGGGGCTCCTGTCTATCCTTTTTCATCCTCCGTTGGAACCCCTACGAAATTTGACATACGTCACGTCAGGATGGTCCTGGTACCTGCCAGGACAATATAATTACGAGGAAAATCATTTAGTTCGTCGCTGCTGCTCTGATTAGGGGGTGGTTCTTGCACGCGAAGAAAAATCGATTCGATCCTGTATCCATAGTATTTATACGTATCGATCAAACACAATTATCCAGCGTATAGAGAATTTATTGTAGAAAAAAAAAATAGCCTGAGTTCACTCAAAGGAAGAATCGACAGAGGGAGGATTAATAGGAGGGTGAATTAGGATAAAAGGGGGTGGATGTGTAATCTGCAATCCAATCTTAAGTTAAATGAGAGAGCAAACCCACCTTCGGTACGACCCAGGGCTGAGCAAGCTGAGTGTCTCAGGGTCTATTGGAGAGTTTGGGGATGCTGGAGGGGAGGGTGGTGGTTGCTAGGGCTGCAGGAAAAAGGAAGAGGGAAGACAATGCACTCAAGTTTTGCGAGAGTCCGTAGCCATGGAATTGTCATGGGCAACAAACCGTTGGAATTTCATCCCCTAAAACCCCCTTAAGGTTAGTAGGTTATGGATGGGCGTCTATAGAAATTCACTATCGAGGGTAAAGCACCCTCGTTAAGCTCACACGTATACCAATATAATGAAAACATTCAATTCTGACATAGCCTCTAATTAATTCAAACCCCGTGGATGCTCTAATAATTTTCTAATAACTTGCTGTAATTCTTTCTTTAAAGTTTCTCAATGCCCAAACACATTACGGGAATGAAACGCGAAGGTAATGCTATTGTCGAACGTATATATATATATATATAAGAGAGGGTTGGTGGTTTAGCGTAACGCCCGGAGGAAATCGGCTCGATGACAATGCAAATCCGCCTTGAAGGTGACTTGGGATATTCATTAACCTCCTGTAATCCGTATGTCCCCAGGGCGTTATCTCGAATTACCATTCGTACAGAATTGGCAGTAATCAGGATCATACACAATGCACTAATACCGCGATAAAATTACCATATCGTGTACAAGTTGGTCACCCTACACCGTAGGCCTGTACTTATCTTTAATGCCCAAATAATTGGTAGATATTATTTTGCCGAAGGACCCTGCACGACGTGATTCACAAGGACCCAAAATGAATTCGCGTGAACTAATGTCGTGCCCGTAACACGTATATCATCTACTTTTATCCGAGCGCTAATCTCGAAAGCTCAACAAATTAAATGAAACTTTAGAGTTTCTCCAGGTTATCAACTCCCTGAATTGGTTCCCCTTCAAACGATTAATGGAATGTTTGCTCAAGGCCATACAGAACGTGTGCGAACACACGTTTTACCACCACCCTATGTACTTGCCGAGTTGCTATATACATATATACATGTCCATGAGGCATGTAGCGCCAGTACATTCTCGAAAAATATAACCTGGGGTGAAACTCTGCTGGCTGTGCGAGCCCAGAAACCAGGAGGGTTGGAAAATACACGTCAGAGGGCAATGAGCATCGGGGGAAATCTTCCAAAATAAGAGAAGCACGCTCTCGCTACACTCATAACTTCTTGCTCCAGTTACCGCAGGATCTAAAAGCCCACTGTTCCTTGCCTCAAGTACTTACTAACTTTTTTTTTGCTCTACTTTCCTTTTTTTTCACCCTTGCCTGTTCTACAGCCACTACGGACCATTGAGAATATCTGGTAAGAGTAATGTGGTTTTGGGAAGAAAATTTCCAAAATTCGTTCCTCGGTCGTTTTAGCATTTTTTTTTTTTCGGAATTCCAAAGTGAAGATCGCTTGAAAATTTGATCCAAACGAAAATGCACTCCCTCACGTCGCTTCTGGTAAAATAGTTTGAAGGTGTCGTTATTTTTTATCAAAAATTTTTTTTTTCCCTTAACAACCCCCTTTCCTCGAAGGTTTCGAAGGCTCCGAGGGTGGATAGGCGCGAGAGCGCGTGTCGGCACCGCGAAATATCGACACTGTGAAATTCAATGGGTTGATTTACGGCGGCCGTAAGTCACGAGTGACGTCACTTCCCCATACCAGCGGAGGACTCCCTTTACAACCGGCCGAGCCCTATCCGCTCATATTTCCCATCTCAACGAATGCCGTTGGGCTGCGTGCTGCGTTTTTTATGGGCTCCACAGTAATAAATGGTAAAATTAATTGCTTTCGTGTAGCCAGCACGCCGCATGCTCCGTTTAATCGTCAGTACGCGGATACTGAATAATTCGGCACCTATTGCCGCTGTCTCCTCCTCCTCCTCCTCCTCCCCCCTTCCCCCATCGTCCTCTCTTTCATTCATCTTTCGTTCATTTTTCTCCATCTTTCTTCGTTCCCTCGGTCCCGCTGTTTTTATTCTATTTGCCTGACATCATCGAGAGAGACGCGAGAGCCCAGGATTCATAGACGCCACAGGGACGGAGAAATACGGTCTCGCCTGTAATTCTATCCCGCGCAACTATTTCCCTGGTTTTTATGATTATCGGGCTGCGATGAGGAATGCAGAAAGTTCATGGCACTGAAAAAAAAAAAAACTGTACACAGAGAACCAAGTCTTGTGTGTCCAATTATTTCGACAATTAGCATCATGCAGGTAAGCGGTGGTGCAGTTCCATGAGAATGCGCGCCCGGTATTAAATTAAATTATCAGAACCGACGATCCGACGGGTTATGCAAGTGCACTTTGTCCCCGGTGCGCACGAGAACGCATAAATACTGCATTCCGCACGGGAATTTACGAAGGTCTCTCTCTCTCTCTCTCGCTCTCTCTCTCTCTCTCTCTCTCTGGCCTCTTACAAGTTCTACTGCGCATTAGTGCACGAAGCTCGGAGGCAACTAACCCGGCTAATCCAGGAACACGCGAACCCTCGGCTGGCTCCGCGAATCGATCCAAAGTCTCGGATCGTGCCAGACGATCTTTGGATGATTATCCGTCTGACTGGACGTTCCAGTTTGACCCATTTACTTCGAGCTTTACCAGAGAATTATATGTATATGTTACAAGTATCAGCCCAGCAAGACACAAAGCCCGTCCACGTTTACCCGTAACAAGTATTTTCATCCAGCAAGGCTCCTAGAAGGTTACTTTGATCTGTAGACTCGCAGGACACTTTTGTGAAAACTGTGAAAATGCTTCTTGTCAGTTTCTTTCAATTCTCGTAAATTCCTGTCATTTTCAATTGTCCCTGTGTGTCAGTAAAAATGGTCCATGGATGCTGTTGTACACGTCTCGAAAAGATGTACTTCCTAGCCAGGCTGCGTCACCCTGCTTAGGCTCTTCAGTGCGTAAACGTGCTCGTAAACGTCTCTTTCGTCGCCAAGTTAATGGAAGAGGGGCGAAGGGGGAGGGGGGCGTGCGACCCTCCAATTAATTGTCCTCAGCCAGCTAAAGGAGAAATACGCGGCGGGACATTAAGGGAAGTTGACTAATCAGCAAGGACCTCCCGTCCTAAACGCAAGACGAAATGTCCTTCGTAAGGTGACAAGTCCGATGCGTTAGACTAGTTGGAGGCTAATCGTAACCATGAGACACAAAGCCCCTAGTCCACTTTACGATTAAACGGTTATGTCATAGACGGCTCCCGAGGACTTAAGTGACGTGTCTGTTATCGCTGATTGGCTATTTCGAAGTAGCGTCGACGCGTCGTGTATTAAACCGGAATTAAGGCGGATTTATGCTCCGGGTTATTATTTCCCGTTTAACGTCAATAAATTGCCAAACGGATCAGCCGCTCGACGTCAGGTGTCCTTTAATGGTTTGTCACTCGGTAGAATTTGGCTGACGTCCAATTTTCAATCCTTAGTGCTAATTACGCGACGTTAATTGACGCGTTTTATGGGATCAATGGAAAATTCTATGGGAACAGAAATTTAACGTGTACGTATATATGTGTGTGTGTGTATATATATATATATATATATATATATATGTATGGAGCAGGTTTTTATGTTTTTACGGTCCCTTGGATTCCTTATGCCGAAATTGGAATCGTTCAAACTGTATACGTGTATGTAATGCCCACGTGTTGCCAACATGTTCAGGGTGTTGGTGAAATAAAGAAGAAACACATCTACCTGCTAGCGGAGTTACCGGCTGGAATTACTTGGGGATAAAAGGATCCCATAAAGTCAACGGAAAGTTCACAGCTTTAGTGTGCTGTGTGTGTGTGTGTGTGTGTGTGTGTGTGTGTACGTGTGCGCGCGCGCCCCTGTTTTGGAATCTCCGTGTGCACTTAAACATACGTAAGATGTTTACGTGTGTGTATAAAAATCGTAACCATGCTGCGTTGTCACTCCCTCGAATGCTCTCCTTCCTCTCTCTCTCTCTCTCTCTCTCTCTCTCTCTCTCTCTCTCTCTCTCTCTCTCTCTCTATATCTCTCG
>JASANN010000519.1:129967-194409 GCA_031762395.1 Calameuta pygmaea | reverse complement strand
TCTCTCTCTCTCTCTCTCTCTCTCTCTCTCTCTCTCTCTCTCTCTCTCTCTCTCTCTCTCTCTCTCTCTCGTTCTCTTTGCACTTGGCAAAGATTGACTCGCCTAATCCTGATATTCCACATTTTGACGCTTGGATCGGGACGACATAAATCACATTTTTGCAACAACCGATACGACCTGCTCGTCCACTTTTCTGCTACGAGTGAAAATTGACTTGTCAATCGAAGCACGTGATGTTTTACCAAAAGAATAATTGAGGCTGGTCAGGAACGAGCGGCAAGTGCGTTGACGAGGGTAAATATTTAGTTGAGAGATTGAAGCAGGAAGAAAATATCCTGCGGGATATTCAAGACTCGTTCAGGGACTTTGACCCACTGCCGACTGCTCTGGGTCACGTAGTATCCTTGTTCGAGCGACGCCGCGCGACGTAACCATCCTGGACAAAAAATACAATAGAAGAAAGGATCGGTGGATGTCCCCAGGGGGGGTTGGCATACATATACAGTCGTCTAGCTGCAGGGGTGGCGGTTGGGGTTACATTTGCATGCGGAACCGCAGTCTGACTGCGGTTCAGTGACGTGCCTAGCCATTTTGTTTCCCCGCTTACCGGCAAGTGCTATTGGGATTCAGGCTGGAAAGTGAAAACAGATTTCCTTCTATGGAGGTTATAAAAAGTCACCCTCTCAGCGTCAGCGTCTACTATGCTCCTCGATGCGAATCTTTTTCTCGGGTCTGGGCTATAACGTGACTCGATTTTATTTTTTTTTTATTAAACCCAAAAATATTTATCTTTCGAATTTTCATAAAATTTTTTCGACAATCCACGATGCTCCGATTTATAACTGATAGCCGAGGCGGAAGTGAGCTGGTTAAAGAGAGCAGGAAGTATAGCCCGTTCGTAGAAACTGTCCTCCGGGTACATGACATCTATGTATACCTACCTACTCGCTTCATTGTTCCTCGGGACAATGTGTCTACGCGCTCGTTCGGCAACGAATAGTATAGGGGTTGCCCACTGGCACTACAATGAACGACTGGGATACCCAACCAACCCGCCCCTGACTAGGAATGGTCACCAGCAGCGCAGTATCGCGAGAGAGGACGACGAGGCTGCCGTGGCTTTCCCTTCCCTTATATCGGATACGTCACTGGAGACAGGAATTCCACTGGACAAAAGAAAACCCTTTCTCTTGCTCGGACAATTCAGGCATTTCTCTGGTTTTTACTGTCGCAGCCAATTCTCCTACCGACTAATGGAAATGGACTATGCTTCGTGGATGTGCAGTAATTCCTATTAAAAAAAAAAAAAAAAAAAAAAGTCTTCTCCGTTAAAAACGTCAAGGCGTCAGGGACGCAAGGTCATTTGGATTATCGAAAAAATTGCGATAAATTTACCCGTAGCGCGATAACTGTAGAAATCTGAAATTCTTGAGAGATTCTCGCGGTGTGCCTCGTGTGGCCGTAGGCAGTGCAACTGGGAATCGGTTTTCACGGGTTTTCATCGAATCGCGATTCATTGGTCCAGAAGGTGTAAAACGAATTAAGTGCAAAGGTCACTCGTCTGGCAATGAACAACGAACAATAAACATTGGAAACTCGAGATGGAAAATATGGGTGCTCGTGGATCAGCCCATGATTACGAGATCATAAATCTTCCTGGTCTCCACCGACGCGTCGCGTTCCACGTTTTGGCAAATGCATTCGCGGCTGCGTTTACGTGCCGGCGTATGGATCCGCTCAGGAATAAAATGACAGAAAATAAAGTAAGAGCTGCACGACTCGCGCTTCGTTTGTTCATTGAAAAATCAGTTAGGAACACATTGGCGCAGGCTAAATCCACTGCCACGTTACGTAGACCATTTCCGCTAATAAGTTTTTGCTGGGATTTCCCCTCGGCATCCTGTAAAATTTCGCAGCAGTGTTTCTCTTTCGAGATCTTCCTTTTAATCAAAATATTATTTTCTTTTCCGAACGAGTACCGTATACAAAATTTCTTTTAGATTCTGAAAAAACACCATGTATTCATCGAGAAGAGAAAGCGTCGGGACGCGCTATAAAACCGGCAAATACCTAAATAGTCACAGCCAATACGTAGGCGTCGTCCGCTAAGTCTGTCGATGAAATACGTCACGTCACGCGGTATTATTCGATCTGTCGACAGAGACAGGACAACCTGCCTGCCTGCCTGCCTAAGGACACGAGAGGATTAGCAGGAAAATCCCCAAAATTATTAGGTGACATCCGACTGGAAAATAGGTTGGTTGGGAAACGCTGATTAGTCAGCGGTCAGTGTAGTAACTGCTGGTCCATCTGTCCCGAGGGATATCTCTATATCTATGTATAAAGGGTGCAGCGATAGGACGTAGAGAATTTGCGGCGGAAGGGTTGCTCTGCCAGGAGGAGAGAAAATGGTGGCTGTCGGCATTGTCCGTGTAATCGCGTTAACCAGTCATCCCCAGTCTCGTCGTTCGGATGATCGGCGGCAGTCAGGAATCTTTTCGATAGAATTCGAAATATCCTTGGATGCTTGAACATCGTCCAACATTTCTACAGTGATCTGTCCGGCATGTAAACGATTGGTTGGTAACCCTTGCCAAGTAAACCTTTTTCGTAGGCCAACTGCTTTTTATCCATTTGGATCACGTAGCTCATTCATATCTGTATCTGGGCTCTTCAATCAGCCATCAAACCGTCTTTATGGCCTCTTTAAAAGCTTCTATATCTGGAGCATGTATATATATATATATCTAGTGTCTGTTTCTGTGCGTGTATATATATACATATATGTAGACACATATGTACTGTATGAAATGACTAGACGTGGGACACGCTCCAGGAAGGTCGACCACTCTTCCCGATCATCCAATGAATCTTTCATCCATCCGTTCGGGTATCCTAACGGCACAATCCTGAATTCGCGTTACGGCAGTACTGCCAACCCTCGTTAAGTAGGACTCCTGAAGAGACTTCCTCAACAGGATGCACTACAGGATATTACATAACCGAGTCCATTTTACATTATTGCCGGAAATTCTGAGGGTATGGAGATATATATATATATATGTATGTATGAATATAGACCAGGTCGAGGAAGCATACCGAAGTGGCAGTCCACGGATTCCTGGCGGTTTCGGCGGTGGCGCTGCGATTTTTCCAGGATGAAATAAAAATTGTAGAAAAAAAGAAAGGGGAAAAAAGAGAGAATTCCAGAAAAACGAGTGGAATAGAGTTGGGGGCGGGACGGCGGGTGGTACAGATAGAGTGAGGGGAGTGAGAGATAAAAAAGAACGCTAACCGGCAGGGTGAAAGAGGATGGGCGTTCGCTCGTATTTATCCTGGGGTGGTTGGCTGCACGATGTGCGTAAATTCGCGCCTAGGGTTGCCTGCCTGCTGGCTGGCAATTCTCATCCCAGGAGCAACCCGGGAATCGAACGTAAAAACACTGTAAAATAAATTGAGCCGGCGGAAGGACAATTCCATGATCACCGAAGCGGCTCATTTGTTTTCCAGTAAAACCCGATACTTGTGCAGTTTAACTCAGTTTCTCTTTTTTTTTCTTCTTCTTCTTTTCACTCATTTACAACTTCGCTCTTCGCTCCTTTCTCCTGTTCTTTAAACGCCACCCTTTTACGATTTCCTTTTTCATCCTGCGTTACTTGTTTTCGAGCGATCGGGGTTGCTTTCAAATTTTTAGTTTACAGACAAACCTCCAATTTTCGGCCGAGATAACGGAAATTTAATCGAGTTTATGAATCTTTCTCTCGCGGTAAATTAAAGGGAGGAAAGAATTTCATGAGAAATTCCTAGAGATTTTACGTTGCGATGTGCCGCTGTTGGTATGAGGAGACTGAAATTCTGATTATGTTGAATTTAACCGATTCGTCCGTTATCACGCTTTCGCCCAAACGCCCAAATGTCCAAATGCCTTGTTCTTTTCATTCCTTTATCAAAGAATCCTTCATTCTGGAAAATTGCCAAAGGCTAAGAGGGAGCCTAACGAAGCCTGAGCTGCATACTTGATGCATCCTTCCTCGTACGTTCTCACCCTTAGGATTTCAGCCGGTTTCCATGAAGTCCCTTTCGTGCTGCTAACTCACAACCTCACAGCTCGTTAAAGATCTCATTTCGAAAGGTCGGATGCATCTCAAGTATTCAAGATAGAGTTTCTCCTGCCTCTTTGACCTTGTCCCCCCCCCTCCCCTGCCCAGCCACCGGTACAATTAAACCAACAAGACGAACGATAAATCCAAAGAGTACAGGAACTATAGATGTCGAAATATCAAACTATAGAATTACAGTGAAATCGAAAATCGCAGAAGCCGTAGAAGTGAAAATAGAGAAAAAGGCAGCCGAGTGCGAAGGCGGGAAGCGCGAATTGAATGAATATTTAAACGAGTCAAAATTCCCGGCGCAGCAGCTCCTTTCCGATTCATCCCATCAGCGTCATCCTCAGTCCTTACTTGTGCGAAGTGCGACCTCTGACATTTTCGCCGGAACTGGATACCAGCCGTGAGAATCTTCAGGGTTCACAGGAAAAAGGGATGGTTATCGATACTAAGGATTTTCTAGGACGTTATCCTGCATCCCCCATAAGGAAAGGCATGCGAATGGCACGAGACCATCGATCAACCCCATTCGCGAGTCCGCGATGCAACCCTCAGATAGCTAACTTCGATTTTAACTCCCCTGCCGGATTCTTAGGCCGCTGCAACCTCAGCTTGTGCTCCGGTGGCCTTTACCACCCTTAGCAGCTCTTCCTTGACTCTCAGAGGGAGGACAGCGACCCTTGCCGATTGAACGCGATTTGCATCGGAGGGTGCTGCAGCAGCCCCCACCCCCTTGGAGATAAGAGAGTGCCTTCTTGTTGAAAGAGTCAGGAGGATGCTCTAGGGGGCACACTGATAAGTCACCGGAACCGGAAATACTGCTCTTGATAAGTATACACACAGCTCTGCCACTGCCGACCTCATCCCGACTGGCATAGACTCCACAGAAAGTTGGCCAATGGGATTGCGCAGGATTGATGGGACCATCCGGCGCAATATCACGTGCAGTCTACGTATGTGCACACGGCCAGAGGAAATTGGCAGGCATTCATCAAAGAAAATCCTATCCTGATTCTCATTCTTTCTCCCGTGTATTATTCTCGCGGTTCTTTATTCCTTCTTTTATTCTTCTCCTCGTTCCTTCCTTTACTGGAGGTTGGCAACGTTTCTTATAACAGCATTTCTTCCATTGGATTCATCATCCTTGGCATCTCTCACCTTACTCTTCTTTGTATTCCCGAATGGAGCCGACTCTCCTGGCCTAAGGGATTTATTCGCTTTCTCCCGAGAATCGGAGGGAAACGTTATCACCGTTTATCCTGTCGTTTCTCCTGTGATAAGAGGAGAGGGGAACAGCGAGAGTGAAAGACGCGAAGAGAGGACTGTGGAATTTTTTCCCCCTTTTTTTTTCACTCTGCTCCCTCTCTCTCCCGCCTTCCCCCCCCCCCTAGATTTTCCAAACCCAAACAGGGTGAGTGCTGTACCGGGGGGGGGGGGGGGGGGAGTGTGAATGGGATCGATTCCAAGATGGCTGGTAAAAGGACGAACCAGAAGAGAGCTCGGTGCGAGGATTTTCGGTAAACGCGGCTCATTTCGTTTGTTTCCTTCTAAATGAATAATCGCTTTGTTATTTTACCTCCTTATGAAAAATCAATTTTTCCTCCTTTTACCGCACTGTGAGACGGCAAAGGGAAATTCGATGCAGTTAACTAATTAAGTAACACGGAACGAAAGGCGTCAATTCGAAATAAAAGGGAGAAAAAAAAGAATGCCAAAGGGACCAGAGAGGTTCGATCCAGGTTTCGCGTTACGGCTCAATTCACACCCGAAACCAACGAGCAATATCGTTACTTTTGCGGGATAAGCCCTAAAGACGAGACCCGGCGTCGGCGTCGGCGTCGGCGTCGTCATTCTACTTATTTTCAGTTCCGAGGCTCACCTCGGTCCCTTTGCTCGCCCACACAGTTTCCACCCGTGAAAACGGTCCCGCTCTCGCCAAAGCCGCCTTTAATTTACCTAAATTGCTAGCTCGCCGAGAGCGCACTAACTTTTATTACGCACGAATAAAATAATTTTCCCTTTAACAGTGGCGCCGCGACGGCAGTGACTGAAGGGTAAAAAGTGAAGAAAGAGGCGAGTCAAAGAAAGTCACCGCGTACGTTTCGCACTGGAATTAAATGCAGTCGACGAATACACTCGGACGGAATCAGCTAATTTCCTATTCCCTGTCTTCATCCTAAAATTGCGAGTACGAGGTGCGAATAGCAAAATTATTCTAATTGAAGGAATTAAAAAATAATCAATAGCGCAGGAAGCATCAATTTATCTTCTACGTTATATAGAAAAGTCCATAGGCGTCTGCCACCTATATTTTCCCGTTCTAAAGAATCTCACGTGGTCTCAGCGGAGATGTACGTTATCGGTGTTTCCTGAAGAAGAAGGATGTTTTATTTTTATTTTATTTTTTTTCCCCCCTGTTAGAAACTTCATTAATCTTACCCTTTAGTAGATTTACGGATGTCTATATTTGACCGGCATAGCAAACCCTGGACGAGGACCGACCGATAAAAGCCTTTATATACGGACTTAACCCCGAAAACTGAACTCCTCTGGGGTCCTGTTTTATCCCCTCGCGGTGCTTTACATGCTTTACAGTTTACAGCGATATCGTATTAAGCTACGCTGCGGCTATTACGTCTAAATTAAACGATTCAAAGGTGGATCAACGAGCCATAAACCGGTTTAATAATTCAATTTAAGCACAGAGGAGTTCGCTGAGCAGGGAAGACAGCTCGTGTAGGATTGATACCTGGCGATGATACCGAGGACAGGATACTTGTAGCAAATTTAATTTTTCACTTATCGAACGACCTCTTTTAGGCGATTGCCCAAAGAGTCCCGTCGGACGTCTAATATTCCCAAAGATTCGCCTAGGTCTGCCCTGGGTGAAGGAGGCAGGAACGCAGGTGCGGGACGAACGTGAACCAGAGTCCAAGGGAGCTCGAGATGGTGGGCTGGTGATTGGGTCCTGGGCTCTGGTGACAGTCTAAGGTGAAAGGTGAATAAGGTACTGAAGGAGGTCGAAGGTTCTCTCAGAGGTTATGGAAGACGCGCAAGAGTAGCCGGAGGTGGTATAGATGGCACTAAGGGTATACTGGAGGTGATAGGAGAAAGAGGAAAGGAGGTCTGGTAAGGTCGACGGCGCTAGTAGCGAGGATGAGAAATTTGCATAAACCGCCCATTAAGTCGTGGCTGGTTTATTGAAAGCAGTGGTGGCGTCTGTAGGTGAGTCGAGGCGGTTGGAGGAGGATCGCTTAAAGGAAAGTAATAACGTTTGTTGGCGCGGAGGTAGCTACCTTGCCTCCTTGGGTTCCTTGGCTCTTCAGAACCTCTGATAGAAAGTGAGATGATCAGAGAAAGAGAGAGAGAGAGGGAGAGAGAGGGGGGAGGGGGGAGGGTGAGGGAGCTCAAGCTGAACGCGAGGCTTCCTTCGTGTATCCGACGTTATTAGCGGGGACGTTTTCGTTCGAGCGTGAATTCACTCACCGATTCTTTTTATACCGTTTCAACCCTTCAGTCTAGTGAACTTCCAGCACCCTGGTACACGTGGAATCGTATCCTACCTTTTGTTGCGTATCAAACTGATCCCTAAAATGTTTTGAGCCAATAAAATTTTAAACGTTAAAATTATTATCATTTTTAAATGAATTTCTTTACATGTATTATTTTTGACATAACTTACAGAAAGTGATATCTGTCGAGTTCGTGGGATAAGAGGTTCTTAAGTAAATGGATTTGTGGACTGTTGATTTTTTTTTCTCTAACATTTTTACTGATGTAGAATTCAAGAAGAGAACATAAAAGGGACAGACTAAAATGAGAGAGAGGAAAAAAAAGCAGTTAGCCGGTCACGTACTCTCGACCCGAATATTCAAGTTTCCTCATATATTCCGAATGCGTAGGTACTACGTAGTGGAGCGATATTTTCCAAGATTATCCACGAGCCGTTAGTAGGGCGATATAGGGTAGGTAGATAGGTTAGATAGGTCCCCCTATATGTCGCCACTTCGATACGCTCCTGGACCTAGGTAATTTACAATATATCAGGATCCGTTAGAATCCGCGACTCGCATTTCGAGCACATCATTATTGCCACGAGTCTTATTCAGAGTTCAGACCCTGGAAGCTCGTATCTTATTTCCTGAACATCCACAAGGCGATATACACAATCAGAATGGGCTTCTTCGAAGGGTTTCCAACCCTTCCTTCTCTCTTATCGTAGACAGTATACGCCCAGCTGACTGTCCGTGCGGAAAGTCTAATTTCTCGTTTGATCAAAGTTTCCCGCAACTATTCTCAACCCCGAAGAGGAGCCTGAATATCTTCCGATATAAATATTGATCTGGACCATCGCCCAATGCTCTTCTATAGTATTGATCTCGAATCAGTTTTCGGTAATCTTAAAAATTGAACCCCCTTCGTAGGAGTAGCATTGGTTCGAGTGTACCCCTTACTTTTCTGTTCCGAAGAAAAGCTCGAGTGAGAATAAGAGCAAGCAAGCTTCGAAGCTGAAGCCCGAGGGACATGGAGAAAGAATGGCAACAGTGAGAAGGGAACAGAGGAGGATGGCAAATCGATCTTTAAAGGAAGAGAGAGAGAGAGAGAGAGAGAGAGAGAGAGAGAGAGAGACTAAAAGTGAAAGAGCGTCGGGACGATGTCGGTAATGAAAAGCGAAGGTAAAAAGCAGAACGACGAAGGTTGCGGATGGTTAGGGGAACCTCGTGGACTCGTTGAGAATACGGACATTAAGGACCCAGGGTGAGGTTATTTCACGAAGATCGTCGGAGATGCCCGACGAAGTGAAGTCTGCGCGCGGCGCCCCTTCGGGATCAATACGCGGACCTCGATGTAATATTGCGTTGCTTGCCGCTTGCATGGGCGACATAACTTTTTAAACGCTCGCTAGCTACAGTGCTAAAAATTCCTTCTTTCTTTTTTCTTCCTTTATCAGCAAATCCAGAAAAGATTGAGAGAATCGTTGTTTGATTTTAGATTTGTACACTTTTTATTGTGGCTTTTATACTGCTCGGTGTGTATCTTACGGAAGATCTATCGCGTTAAGCAATTTATTAGCGGATGTAGCTGTAGCTTAGTTTGCAGACTGTTGTCGATTTGTCTTTCATTTTGAAATTGTTCCGTGAAATTTTTATTTTTAGCTTTTTTAATCCTTTTCCGAATTACAACATTTATTTAATCCTGTATTGTTATTGGGTCGTTCGATGTTAATGAGTTTCTCTCACGAAGTCGATCGATGCATTAATTATTCTTGAAAAAGATAGGATCATCTTGTAGATACTTGGGGAAAGATACAGGGAAGACATAGTGGTCGTTTGAAGAGATATTCCTGCAGCGAGGTTGCCTCGTCCTGATAACGAAATGACATCGAAGTAATTGCATGGACTCTTTCCCATTTCTCCATTATCCGTCTCGAGCGTGCAGTCACGATTTTACGAATGTCTTCGTACAGTATCTTAATTCCGCGTACGTTTCTTTTTCCTTTCTTCGATCCGAAAAATCGAGGAGATTTCGAAAATTCCAGCGACGCAAAAACTTCGACCAAGCGTACACGTAATTTTCGCGTTATCAAGGCACGCGCCAGGAATTTTTTAATAATCGCACCGAAGCGATTGCGCGGCCTTTCTTTCTCCATTCAAGAGAATATCGGGAGAACACGAGCCAAGAAAGTTCACGACCTACTTACACCAAGCACGACGATAACCAATGCTCGGTACAGACTGTGTCAAAATATAAAATTCTCGAAACTCCGTGAAATTAAAATTAACAACGAGAACAACAGGGCCTAAAATAGTCACGCGAACATTCGCAATTCGAAAGTCCTGACCACTTGCTGGGAGAATTTTGATTTTCTTGGATGAAGGCGACCTGGGATTTCCAAGGATGTTCCAGGAGCCAGCAATTTCCAGTTATAACGGCTAATCCGTATTTCATCGCCTAAACGGCGCTCGTTCGTCTTCGTTCTCGAGGATGGGATGTGGAAGTCGGAGTTGAGTCGCAGTAAAATATAATTGGGTTTCGAGGATTATCCCGCGGGTGAGGTAGATCTCCGTGCGACGGGTCCCACTGGCTGCTCCTTGAACACCAATCCCAATCCAGGATGGCTCCACCAGGCGTCCCGGGTGTCCCGACGGTCGTAGGGTGTACTGGTGTTACATTGGATCCCAGAGAATTCACCCCTTTAATTCAAGGTGTGGGGCCACCTTAATATTCTCAGGAGAATTTTAGAGTATAGATATTATTTGACTGCGTCGCGAAATATGCAGGAAATTCTAGGACAGTTGCTCAGGTTGCATAATCTCCCTAGCGCACAGGGACGCGGAGCTGCAGAGCCAAGGAAACTCCGTCTATCACGGTGCTGTTGCGTTTTAATTTCACAGTAGTGGAATTCCTTAACGCGTATTTTTTTTTTTTTTTCGTCCTGCACCGAACGATTATTACTAGCTCGAAGAATGATATCGTCGCGACTCACCTGGCAAAATGTTTGCGACAACCATGAACTCGTCGACGATCACTTTGAAGTCTTCCTCCGGCAACTTCCGTATTTCCGCGTAGGTGCGTGATCATCCAGCGTAAATCCACACCCTCGTAAAGAGGGAGGAAAACGTTTCCGTGAAATAAATCTCGTTAAACCGTACATACGGAGCTTTACCAGCATCGTCTTAGCTTACCCTAGTATCATTATATGCGGCGTATAATATTGTGCCACGTATCTCTACCTGATACATCCACATTGATGAGTCTGACTAATCCGGCCCCTTTTACGGTTCCCGTGAAATTTTCATAATCCCTTCTCTTGATACATACACATGACGCACGCGTGACGTACCCTCAGGAAAATAGTTACTCTGCAGTTGCATATTGTCTAAACGAAAATGGAGAATCCAGAGAGAGAGAGAGAGAGAGAGAGAGAGAGAGAGAGAGAGAGAGAGAGAGGGAGGGGGAGGCTGTGAGTGCAGTTAACAGCACCTCTAGAGTGCGCTGATGGTAACAGGGTGTGAACGAGGGCTGCTCGAGAACACGTATAAAGGACGAAATTGCGCGAGCAAAGCTATGAAGAAAAAGGAAAAGAAAGAAAAAAGAAAATGAAAGGAAGAGAAAGAGAATTCGTGCCGTTGAGAAGTGGGTGGGGGAGCGGGTAGCGCGTTCGGGGTAGCGGGACAAGAGAATGTGACTTGAGGATGAGCACAGGGGGTTGGTTGGTGAAGATGATGATGGTGGTGCATTGTGTATGAAGCTTGGCTAATGAGAATGGAAAGCCAAGGGTGATAAGGGGCGGAGAACATGGGAATTATGACTCTGGCGCGAGGAGAAAAGAAAGAGGGCAAGGGTGGCGCTGTGGTTTTAAGCAGCCACGGATAAAGATAAGCTGATAGAGGAAGAAAATGGCGTAGCCGACCCGGGTACTGCCTGCTGCCACCCGGGTCGGCCGACCCGTTAACCGGCGATCACGGCGAGCCGAACCTAACGCAGGGGTGACTCTCGGGTTATCTGACGCACTAGACATACATATGTACATCTACATTACTACATCAAGATATATATATATATATATCGGACGGACGCAAAACGCGTGGGAGATCCTCTTGTTCAGATACGAAAGAGACACGCGCCGGACATCCTGGCTGTGTTATCTGAGCAGCGATTCGGCCCAGTGATAAGGGGTAGGTTCAGCGAGAGAAACAAATTGTCTTCATTAATAATTAGCTCAGACTAAGAGCTACCAACTTGTCCCTGTTGGAAGGAGCCAATGAAAAAGCTCCCTAGGCGGCGCATTTACCTGCATCAAGAACATCCCTTGGATAGATAAAAATATAAAGAAAAAAGAAAAAGGATCAAGAGAAAGAAAAGTCTATGATCGTTACATGAAAAATCAATGAGGATCGCATTGATCCCGTAACAGGTGTCCGATATCTGGATACCCGTTAACGAACGCTTATCGTGATAATGAGTACGAGCCGCTTCCGGCGTCGGCGTCGATTATGTCTTTCAGGAATAAGCGTCGAATCGATTGCGACGGGACGTTGAGAGCCGAGCAGCTGAGTTTCGATAAAGCACGAATGACCTCCTGCCTTGTAAAAGAAAATCGTTCTTTAAATAATTAGGTTATTTTCATATCAAACATCTTTACCTTCTGTCAGCTGTACGGCGCGCTGAACAAAAGTTTCATCGAGTCGCCCTGCCAGAATTACGGGTGAACGATTAAGTGAGAAGTACGTTGACGTACGTTCCAATAATAGCTGGCCAGACTGTACCAGTAAAATACACCAGACTGACCAATGCATTTGCATAGGAACCCTTTACGTGCCCATGGAAGCCCATGTATAGCTTTTCTTATCTAGACTTTAACAAACCCTTTCCGCGCGCCACGGATAACCAACGTGATGGATACGCTCTCGGCATACTGCCTGACCCCCTTTAACCTTTTTACTCGGACGTTTCACTCCTTTTTTATTTCCACTCGCCGTAAAAATTACTCCCTTTAATTGCGGCCCCTTTCTCCTAAGTCTCCACGCGTCCGCTGAACTGTAGCGGGAACACCCCTTTGAGAATCCATACGCGTACACTTATACAGCAGCGCTGGGGATTTTAACATAACTTTTTTGCCATTCTGAACCCTCTGTTGGCTGTCCGGTCTAGGGGTAGTAAAACACGCGAGTTAACGAACCCCAAGTCGTCTATTTAACTGACTCGCCATTTAAAGGCTCGCGTCGCTAAACTTTTAACACGAAGATTATTGTCTGAGCTTGCTGCTCCGCAATGGCTGAACAAAGCCTAGGAAAATGCAGGTCTTGCATCTTCTCTTATTGCTAGATGGAAGATTTTCGAAAGCCACGACACTACCGATGCAACCTATACAAATATAGATGCGTCAGAAGAAGTACCGGTACTGCCAGTGCTAATGCCTATTGCTTCGGTGGTGGTAGACGTGTGGTCTCTATGTGTATATTGGAAAGGGTTGGTAGGACGAATCGAATCTGGAGAATGTAGTGGTTAGCGGTTGGCGACGGGGGTTGGTCGGGGGTTGGCTGAGGGTTGGTATAGGGCTGTGCAGTACGGACGACAGGACGTATAGACAGCATCGAGAAAGTTTGAACCGACTGCTAAAGTTAAACGAACGACTCCAATTATGCAGCCTGCCGTTCGTAGCAGCGGCAAGCTGTTTATTTTACGAATTTATTATAGGAAGGCGAATAAGGGTGCGAGGCGTCGGGACGCTAAGGAACTCGCCCGAAAACTCACTCGGAGTTCCAGAAGGCTTTTCAATGTCTTTTGATTTTCAAGGACCTCTATAAGTGTACGATAACCCCAAATCGTCAGAACCGAACTGACACGTGTGCGTCGTTATAAAAAGGCGAAAGACTGATTCGACTTATCGTGTATTTTCAACGATAAATTCGTTCCGGTCGATTAGCTTCGTAATCGAATGACAGAAGTGATAGGTCGAACTAAATAAAGCGATATTAAAAATTAATTAGTAAAAAAAACCGGTGGCCACTGGATAATGAGACAACAGCAGAATGCCGCTACCGTAGTCCAGCATGAATATTTAGTTGCGAATACAAGCCTCTGGAAAATTGAGGACGCCGCCGCCGCATCCCTTCTACGTGTACACAGGACGATAAAAAGAATTATTAAAAACGCGTCCTTGTCTCGCCCGTTTCTCGGGAAGGATCATCCTGTCAGGGGGTCCGGAGAGAATGTACGGTAGATAAAAACTGGGAAACATAGAGAAACATGCATATGTATTCCTGTAGGATATTAATCAAGGATAGCTTTGAATCTGCGCACAGCTGATGAAAATTTAATAATAATATGTTGGAGATAAAGAAGGCTAATCGACGACTCTGCTCTGCTAAATTAATCAGCTGACTGACGTCCCGACGCTGACGGGTGCCGGCTTATGCTAATCTCGAAGGTCGATTATCCGATAGACTCCGTAGTTACTCTGGGACGTACATATATACATTTATAGGCTCTGGTTTCTCTATGTGTATATAGATATATATATGTATATATATTGATTGCCGATGAGTAAGCGACTAATAGGACGAATTATCGGGGAACAATTAAAGCAATGTAAAGTCTGCACAGGTCCGCGGGCGTATAGCCTGGAGAGGAATAATTTAAGCGAACGACCGCCGGCCAAATAATACTCGCTACGATAAACAACGTGAACACCCGCGCAAGTTAATCGCTCCATTGTCCGACAGCGTTGATGTGCGTGAGCGAATTTCAACGAATGCGTCGATTTTCGCTGATATCGAGGATACGTGGGACACGTGTGATATAGTGACTTTGTGATGGTATAGTCACTATCTGTTTCTCTGGGTATAGATTATACCTCTACACGATATACTAGGTACGGCGGCATGTGTGTAGTATATAATTCCAGGGACTCTGGCATATATCCTTATGGTAGGACTATGGCAGGATAGCGATATGGTGACGATGGTGACGACGGTGACGACGGTGACGATCGTAACCGAAACACCTTTTCCAGTTGTGCGGACTTAACATTTCCGAAATTCGGCAGGGGCATTAGCACCGATTCACAGGACCGTAATTATATCCCGCTGACGGACTCGAAAAGAGCTGACGATGAATTCCAGCATGGCTGAATTCAGAGTAGCAGCCAGCAGAATAGAACGAAATTCCTCTGCTGGTTCTGTGATTTTGTAGGGGAGCCAAGGATGATTTTTTAAATTCTTTTTTCTCTCTCTCTCTCTCTCTCTCTCTCTCTCTCTCTATTCAATCCGTCGGAATTCTCTAGGAATAGAAAGTTTTTAGAGATAGAGTTACTCGACTGACCACAACGTCTAGAGTATTACCGTGTATACAACCTAGTGTGTAAGAGATGTGATAGAATTAATCCAACCCTCTGTAGCATTATAGTGGATATTTCCCACTCAGCCTTATTCCAATAGGTGTGCATCCAGATTGGTGTTGCTCGCCGAGACTTCTATTTATCCCCGGAGATAGATAGTCTCACGAATTTGCGGAAATTCAATTCGTAGGCACATAATCAATCGCACCAGTACACTCGGTCTACATGGGCTCAAAGCAGTAGCCGTTGCCATTGCGGGGGGATTATGAAAAGAAAATCCGATGTATGGGCGTCCAACCAATCGGAACTACAAATAGGAATTAGCGTTGAGCCACCTACAAACAATGGCACCCGGATTGATTGACTTTTTGCTCGGCGGCATCGGCAGAGGGGCCCTCCGACGCCCCTCGACGCCCCTAGACGCTCGTCTACGCTCCTAGATGCCCCCGACCCTGGTATCCCTGTCCGTTAGTGCGGTAGGGCGTGATAATCCTACCCGAGAATGAGATCAGACCGTTAGGAGATGAGATTTTCCGTAGAATCGAGGTGCCCTCCACCACCACCACCTCCACCACCACCACCACCACATCGGATTATGCTTAGCCAAGATTCAAACCGATAATTTCTTTTTCCTTTGACTCTTCTTGACTCTTATCAGTCCCTCTTTCTCTTTTTTATCATCGTTTTTAATCTTCTCTCTCTCTCTCTCTCTCTCTCTCTCTCTCTCTCTCTCTCTCTCTCTCTCTCTCTCTCTCTATTATCCCTCATATTCGTCCTTGGTTCAGGAACGAGACGTCCCTGTGTCACATGGTTAGAGAATCCTCTCAGGATAGAGAAAGTGCAAAGGGAATGCCCGGACTGGTGTGGTAGTTGATAGTAGGTTGTAGGTAGCTTAGGATAAGGATTCAGTGCTCCAACCTTCCAGAGGATACCTATCTACTCGTTGGGAGCCGTTAGTTCAAGGATGGCCCCACTGGGAATCCAACTCTCAGACTCATCCTGCCGCGTAACGACTACCTTCCCTTCTCTTATTCCATCCGGCCGCCATTCCAGCCAGTTTCCTGACCTTTAACGGCGTCTTCGAACGCCCGTTTAAGGGTTTGCCTGCCAAAAACTTTTAAACTCAACGATATAATCGCTCCTGCCTTCCACTTTCCTCTTGTGCAGTATCAACGATTCTCAGGAGCATCTTCTAACCTCCAATATCTAATGGCCATTTCTGTCTCATCCAATTCTAGTTACTCCAACTTTTAGTTGTACCTTACGTTCCCGGGCTGTCCGTCCCGAGAGCGCAAAGGCAGGGATTCTAGGTCACGTGTGTCATAGACAGTTATGGAAAACTCAGGCAGAATGTATTTCCTACGTAAACTCTCCGATCCTTGCTATATTTAAAATCCATCAAGAGTATTACACTGCATTGTAAATATAATATACTATATATTTCTTTTCGCTAATGTCGTACAATTTGATGATTTGGAGATAATTTGTCACAGAGAGAATTTACGTAATAGCGTGCTGGAGTGGGATGGTAATCGTTATAATTATTTCAGGCATTTTACTACATAATTCAATGTTAAGGCAGGAAATATACGGCAAGCTAAGCGTATTTCGCCGCTGTCTATAGGCACGTGGAAATTCCCTTTAGGATGATTGGTGGTTAGAAGTAAAATGTCGGTAACAGTAGAAATCCTTTGAAGTTCATAAAAGAAAATGCCACGTTAAACATTAATCGAATCCTTTAATCAAATTCTCGGGGTACCTGAATGGGAGTCCCTCGATGTAGCAGTCGGGTTCGCTTATCGATTTCAGGACCGACATGAAAATAGGAACGGGAATCGCCTGGTTGCTGATTGTAGGACCGGTGATCGAGGAGGGTAAAGAAATTTTGTGAAAGTAAAGAAAAATCATTTTGATGAAAGAAATAAAAAAAAGGGAACGTTCTAAATTGAGAAAAAAAGAATTTCGAATGATCCGCACGTAAACGTCGAATCATTTTGACCGGACGTAAGAAAATTCACGGAATATTGAAGTCGATGAGTCTTGATAAAATCGAATGGCAGATTCGAGGTTATAACCTACAAGTTTCCCTTCGCTCCAGCCAGACCATAAAACGTTCTATGGGTTTTACGCGAAACACCCTAAAAGCGCAGAACATGGGGCACTAAAATTCTCGAGCACCCTCGATGTATTTCAAATCTATTGCTTTCATTAGTGAGATCCACCGATACGTTGGTACTCCTGCGATTACAGTCACGTAGACCAGTACCATGTAATTATACCGTAACGGTATAACACGATTCCATGTTCCAAGGATTCACATTGGTCTCTCTTCTACCTTATATTAAATCCAATCTAATATACAGGTTAACGTACGTCCCATAAGAGATTACTGAACGAATCGTGATAAGGAAGCAGCTGCTAATTCAATGACTATTTAGTAGTAAATTTGATAAATAATAGAAACTTCAAATATGCTTAAAAATAGTCTAGTTGCTTCTCTAACTTCAGTTTTGTTATACATGGGACATTGCAGGATACTGGAACCACGTTGCTACGTCCCTGGACGTCTCGACGCTGTCGAAGAGACTCGCATCCGTCACCAGGGCTGCCCCTGTGAATCCAGCGTCGTATCCTCAGTAAAGAGTTTGACACGAGAGTCTTGCCAGAGACTAGATTACCAGAGCAATATTATATAATTCCCAGGAACCAGGGACGTTAAATGGCTGAATGCGAAGAATATGGTAATGCAGTTTTAGCACGATGAAGTCCTTTGTGACAGGGAGAAAATGTCCTGTCGTCATTGTAGACATTTTCAAGGATCTCGCGAGTGTCTTTGGTATTCTCAGAGGAATTGCCAACTTTCTCAGACCAGGTTTAACTTGGCTCAACTTGCTCCACATATTCAGACGTACGTTTAAGATATCTTAAATCAGTGATTACGAACAGCTACCAACCTTACGATGTTTAATTTCTATGTACCTAAGGACACTTGGTCCAAGTGAAAAGGAGCAAGGAGGGTGCACAGAATCAGACATCGCAGATCGTACAATTACCTATGGCCCGATAGAGAAATTTATGTGTTTACCTGAACTAGCTAACTAACGGTCCAGCGAGATCCAGTAAATCCGGATGCTGGATGCGCCTTAGACCGTGCAGATAACCTGGGCTGCTGGATGGATATGTGCTTTGCGATCCGTAACCACGCGTGAGAGGTGTCGCTGGGGGATGCTCGTAAATTAGGAACGGCGACAGTGCTGCGGTTCATTCTGGAGTCTGTAGATCTAGAGATGCAGTTCGGAGATGAATGGGAAGAGTCTAGAGAAGAAAATAACGAAAGTCCAAGAATAGTAAATCGATCTGCGTCAGGCTATAGTATTAGGAAAGTCAAAAGGAAGGAGGAATCCATTTCGGAATAATTTATAACGGATCCTTCGACTCAATTTCAAGTCTATTAGCTATCGGAATGGAATATCGAACTGGAAGTCAAGAATGAGATCGTAGAAGAGGAAGGCTTTGAGTGCCGAGACAAAACTGGTCCATTCCCAGCATCCTGCAAACATCGTGAATTTTCATAATTCGTAAAAGTATCAGGACCATCGACTGGGACTTTCTTTCTCCCCCCCCCTCCCCCCTCACTCCTCTTCCATAAATATTCTGTATCTCGAATGTGAGGATGAATTAAACATCCGGCATTAGTGAGATGACGTGTGGGGGGCTGGGGGATGCATTTTTGTCTAATGGTCCACGAATGATCGATTCTCCCAGAGTTCCAATAGCACGATCGAGATGGTATGGATGATATTTGACGTCAGAGAGAGAAATGCTCTCGCTGAGAATGACCGGGATGATAATGACGATGATGACGATGATTACGAGATGAATGCTGGGATGGAGTTTGGAATTCGCTCAGACATGCCAACGCCGCAAACTTAGATACGAGGAAGCCTCAAACTACATATAATTTCCATTGCCCTCCATTCCATGGCTACAAGTTGCAGCTTCCTCTGTTGCTCTCCGCCCCCCTCTCCCTCTTCTCTTGACTGCGCTTATGAGGAATCCGGCTGTTAAAGCACGACGGAAGAAGATAGCGGGAAGCGTTGTAATCAGTCTTCTTACTAATTAATTAACCGATTCGTAGTATCTCGGTGCTTCACCTTAATGTCGGAAGACCTTTATTGGCCACACGGAAGAAGGGGGGATACCTGAAATGCAATATCGATGCACAACATTGCTGCAGTTTCCATATTCCTCGAAGACAATCTTGAACGCTGTTGCTTTTCTTGACATAACGCATACGTCATCCGATGCATCTGTGCGCATAGTGCAGCTTCCTCGAGATGCATTATATAACATTTAACGCCTCCAGCTCAATTTCCACGTTGAAAATTACCTGTGTGCAGTGTACGCTCCCCTTACAGCCTATGTCTATGGATATATTCACTTCATAAAACACATACTTCCGCGAGACATATAAAGGCGTTATCTTGGATCCCAGTAAAATTTCCCATAAGAGAAATGCAGGCGTTAAAAAGAAAGCAGCCGCTTTTCCTCTTCAACCCTTCGACATTCACGATAAAAAGTCTAATGCTGTCCAAACAGCCTCATACCGAGTCGGCAAGTGCACTAAATTATTAGAGTATCTTTTATACTATTTACCCACGTGGCGAAAGATAGCATGAGATAGAGAAAAGTGAACGAGTGACTAAATGTGTTTGTACAGGAGAGAGAGAGAGAGAGAGAGAGAGAGTGAAAGTGTATAGCTGAGAGAAGAGTAGACACTTAATATCATGATATTATGGGGGCAAATAAAAGCATGGGGGAGCCTGAGCAAAGTTTAAACAGTGCACAGGGGGATTGTCATGGACCATACTGGCTACAGGCAGGTTCATCTCTGAGTAACGTTATCCACTATAGAAAATTCTTGCAGTGAATATACATTATATTTTCTTTTGGGTTATCTTCTTTCAAGTTTATTTATATTCTTTGCAGTCGCTTCACTTATGCTGTTTATCTCCGAACGCTGCATCCGTGTCTCAGTTCGTGAACGTTATGAATCGCGAAACAGATTTCAAATCTGGAAAGTGATGCGGCAGCATCCCTCGTCGGTCCATTTGCATTATTGATATCAAATCTATTTTATCTCCCAAGACAATGGGTGTCGGTTGTGAATCGTGAGAAAAAAAAAGAATATAAAGAAAAAGGATACGTGGGATCTTGCTTGACACTAATTTGGCTGATCTCGCGACCTGTTTCTGAATAATTCATTCGCAAACTGATCCTGAATTCTACGCGGATGAAACAAAACGCGTTTTTTACGTGTTCGAAAACTTTTCAAACAGGTGGAAATCGATCGGTCCTATTCCTCTTGCATTATCTCCATATATACATACGCGTATGTATGTATAACGTATTCGCACATGTGGATTACATGTAGGTGCGCTTTATCGATCATCTTAGAGATTTATATATATATATATATATATGTGTATGTATGTCAGTGTCAATGGATTTGGATAAGCATGCACTCCGACTAGCTGTGGGATTTATGTAAATTTGAAAATGAACAGGGTCCAGGATAAAGACGTAATCTGTGCGATAAGTCGCACGTGTTATCCTATCTAAATCAGCTTCGTAAACATAGTTAACGCATGTCACAAGTGCCATGGCAGATACAGGATTCAAGAGAGAGAGAGAGAGAGAGAGAGAGAGAGAGAGAGAGAGTAATCGTCTACTAACTCCCATGGTTATCGCAACTCGTAACTGTTTTCAAGAGTTAGGTGGGTCTTATCGGGCTATGGGGGTTATCGGAGATTTTTTAACGAGTTTTACGTCGCCCTCTCTCCTATAAACATTTTCCACTTTCCCCATTTGGAACCCCTTCTCGTGGCCTAATAGAATAGCCTCTGGACGATGCCGTGCCACGAACCCATGGGAATTAAACATCAACGAACCCATAACTCCACGACTCTCGAATCCCTGAAGCTGCCCTCTTTTTTTTTTGTGTTTTATCACGGTTGCAGCTTGCGGTGTTATTGGAAAAAAATTTAGAGGGGAGAAAAGGGAAAAGGCAATGATAACAAAAAATTAACTAAGAGATAAACTTCGGGAGCGAAGAGAAAAAGATATTTCAGTCACGATACGTAAATACTATTTTCATGAGCGACGACGGCTAATAGCCACTTATTATTTATTAATTGATAATCGACCAATTTTTTCTATATATAATTCATTAATTAATATCTCGCAAATTAGTGCATGCAATCGATTTCATTCGTACCGTATAAATATGTTATCGCACAAATATAACTGGTGCTAACGAGTAACGTAATGTTCGTAATTAGTTAAAAAAAAAAAATCTCCATCGTTTCATTGAAATTTTACGTTAAATATTTTCTTATCTTATTTCCTGTCTTTGCAAAAATCATTATGCGCGTAAATATAGAATTTAATGTAATAAAAATATTCTAGGTGTATCTTTCTGTACGTCCGCAGCATACAAAAGTACTTTGGATTTCTTAATATCAAATTTGAGAAGGTCCGTTTGCCAATGAAGCAACAATTAATTTCAGTGAATACGTGTTAATTAATCAGCGCGATCGACCCACTGCTGTCAACATCCTGTAAATTCTATACGATAACCATATGGGGCTACGATCCTGTCCATACTTTATTGCTTTACTGATTGGCTGAGTGACTGGCTTTCCGTCTGCCCTCTGAACTCTGCATTCTATACCGTGAACAGTGTGTGGATCAACTGACGAACAGTTTTCCCAAATTCCTTTGAGAATTCGATGCGATCGTATAAAATATTCAGAACTCCTATCGAATCACCGCAAGAGTTATCGATATCGCGCACACACATTTGTATGAGGACTGGATAATTTTACGCATGCTTAACGTCAATACGTTACCACAAGCCCCACAAACCCCACAAGCCATTGCTGATATCCTGTTGGTTTCATAAATGCACGTATATCATACGTGGCTCCCCGACCACGAATTGTTACTCCGAATCTGCTGAACAGTTGGGACGCAGTTGTGCTGGACGTAACGATGTAACGAACTGTATTATTTCTGATGAAACAACTATAGGACGAACGCGTCATTTATTCAGGGAAGCTACAATCGGTCGAACGTGAATAACTTTATCAATTATTGGAGTAACGACATCTCTCGGGAACACGTGTAAGGGTTATGTGTATTAAAAAAAGATATAAGCAATTTGTATAGATTTTAGATTAGCGAGTCGATAGGAAGTAACGTCCCGCATTGTCAGCCATGAAATTTTCCTAGGTTCGTAATACCACCCTTAAGAATCCACCCCCATGGTAACCTGATAATATATTCAGGATATACGAAACTGAATGATCTCATTGTGCGGAGGTCTTCGATCTCATATATCAGGAGCGGCACAGGTGAGAATCTCGTCCGGATCACTCACGCTTCTCGTTTACATAATCCGAGGATTCTCATAAAAAAAAAAAAAAAAAAAAAAAAAAAAAATCCGAGTACCAATCGTCCCATGACCATTTAACTTGTAACATACGTATTTATAATATTGATCGTGACCTATAAAATTTGTAAAATTTCCCATAGCCCCGTGATTCAATTATAAAATCGTTAAACCTGTTAAACGTTAAAACCCCATAAGTTTATTTAGCCTCGAGCGTTCGCAGGATGGACGGAAAGCGTAAACAGTCCTGGTAGAGCGAGTGGAGCGAAGCGTTGCATGGGATGTAATTTGGTTAACTACGAGTCGAGTTGCCCGGTACCCGGCCCCGATACATCGCGTCCATTAAGGGTATGCACGATCAAACGTAATTATAACAGATCCCTGCAGTACCCTTCTTCGATCCAGGCCGTCCATTCCTCCCTCGGGATGCAAGGGTTCGCCTATTTCCCCCGATTACACTCGGATTATCGGAATTCGGAATGCCCGTCGATGTCTTGCCGAACCTGCTAGGACATATAGCTATTTATATGGTTCCTGCTTCCTTGTCTCTCCTCGCGACAGAACATCTGGCTATGGTGGCTGCATGACCACCCCCCCCCCCCCCCGGGACCGATTCCTCCGTCGTGGACACGTGTCCCTCCTTGTTGTTGCCTTTCCCACAATTTCTCTACTATAGGTTTTCCCAGTCACTCTCATCCGGTTAGGCGTGTTCGCATTCTCCATGGCAAAGGTCGCCACCCCTGCGGAAAGTCCGCAACCCCATGAATTTGTCGATCGACACCAACGAAAAAAGAGACTCCCTTGTACCATTAGGTCCTCGTGCCCTTGGGGATCCGGAACGGAAACCAGGCCCCGGAAGTCTCGCGTTTCTTCGTGTTTGTCCACGTGCGTCGCGTGATCCCCATGTGAGACGCGTCAAAAGTGCCTCCGTCGTGCTTTGGTCAAAGTAGGGATTCGAAAAGGTTCGTTATTTTATTTGAAAATCGACACCGGTTATACTTTTACTGGATAATTTAAGAAACATTTCCTAGAATCACTTTGCTCTCTTCCATTCGTAATAACTTTTTTTTTCCTTCTTCTTCTTCTTCTTCTACCTTTCAAAGATAGTCACCTTTAACCGATACTTTATTTCGATCTTGAAAAAGGCTAATCACTCCGGCGATATCACATCGGTACGTACGGGGTAATGCTTTGAACCTTTACAGGGTTGCACCTGCGCTCTTTTTAGCGAGTCTCCAGGGGATGGTTTTTTTTTTCCCTAACAAGTGCCATTATCGTAAGAAGATTATCGAACCTTCTACGAGATATCAGGAATTTTATCACCCATGTTTTACAGGTGGTAATAAAAATACCTCTCAGCCAGTAATAGCTTAGACCAAACGCGTAAATACTCTCAGCCGTGTACATTGTAATAAAAATGAGAATTAGGAATAGGAAACTTCTAATCAGTCTTCGTTATCTCTGGTTTTTCAGGGAAGGGACGGCTCTACCCAGCCTACAGCCTCAGTGGCAGTGAAGGCGAGGATAATTCACCGAGTCTGAGGACACGTGTACCTTACGTGCAAAATAATCATCAGCCAAGCCAATTGCAGCACAATCATTACAATACTGGAAGTCAGCACAAGCAACGTACCTACCAGCAGCATCCTCTTTATCACGTTCCAGGAAGTGGCGCCGGTCTCAGCGATACACCGACTTCCGGCAACGCGTCGGACGAGACGCTCACTGATAGTGAATTAACCAATCTCGCCAGAGATTCTACTCTTCTCGTCCATAACGGTAAGTCCATTAACATTCTTATTAATTGCACGCAAGCGTCTTTACGGTGTCAGAAATGACAACTTAAAATCCATTGAAGTACATCATACGAATTTGATTAATAGCATCGAGTTAGGCTGAGCCATTTAGACACTGAGTTCAGTGCAAATTTTATTTTCGATACCGTCAACGGAGCCTTTGCTAACTTTATTTGCCATACTACCGAGACCCTGACCCAGCTCAAAATCGACTCATTCTCATTGTGTTTTTATAAGCCCATATCGAATTATATATCGCTTTATTTATTATTAGATACAAGTATATCAGTCGGTCGAACAAGTTTTCTATAGAGAAAAAAAAAAATAAATAAATAAAAGGAATAGGTCGGCCAATAACTCCTTGGCATTGGATTCATCTATCATGGATGTCACGCTTTTCCCATTTATGAAACTATCCACCCCAGCTTAGTGGCGAAACAGATCCAGGACAATGTATGGGTTCATTTCGAGGCTGCATAAACCCGCAATTACCCCTATGGAGAATTTGCATTACAGTAGAAGTCATCACGTCATTCAGACACGTATTACATTATTGTCCCAGTATTGTTGGTAACACTGACTATGCTGACTATGGCAGTGGGTTATGGCTGATGCTGGCTAACGATTTTAATAAACGCGTCTTCGATCATCCGACCCGCTATGGGGGTTCCCGACGTCATTAACATTAATATCGCGTCCTCCTGGCCTTTTTCATTGGAGTCATTTCCCAAGCGTGACGAATGCACCAATGGCATGACTGGAAGACCGGGGAATCCCCGACCACTGGCGCACTCCTCTAATGAGACGGAAGTAATCCATGCTATTCACTCATTCTGGAGCGAAGTTACCGATCCTGGGCTTTCCGTCGTCTTGGGAATGGATAGTACCGGCTGAAATTTTGCTTCTTAATCGGCCGGGGGCCAAGATATAACAGATAAATAATTTAGCCCCGTGAGATAAACTAGCATCCGTCCCTCCTTCCTCCTTCATTCTCTTTGCGCGTGTAAATACAAAGAAAGTTAAAGGCTCCCATCCAAAAGGTCGATCCCTTTGATTATATACTCGTACTCCATGTTCTTATTGTTAGATATCTAAAACGATTGGAGCTTCGCGTTATCGGGGTTCGCATCGACACTTGTTAGAAGGATTATCGAGCGATAATTTCAATAGGATGGGAAACCATTGGTAATGCTTCCTTGGGGCGGGGGGGGGGGGCACTCGTGTTCATCCCCATCATGAAAAGCCGTATCACCGAAAAGATGCAACCACCACCACCCCCTATTCAATAGAAAGGAATAACGATACCGGATCGATAGAGTCTCAAGTGTTATCATAAGGATCTATCAATAAGGTATCAAGCGTTATCAATAAAAGAAAGGGAAAAAATAAGAATTCCTTCGAGCAGAGATAATCACAGGGTAGACAAAAGTGATGCGCCCCTTTGAGTCAAGTCCCTTTAATTCCGCAGCTCAGGAGGGCGAATGACGAGGGTGAGAAGAAAAGAGAGAAAGAGAGAGAGAGAGAGAGAGAGAGAGAGAGAGAGAGAGAGAGAATGATAAAAGAAGCGCCGTAGGAGTTCCCACTGGAGGGACGGTTGGTGGCTGAACCGAATGGAATTTACAAGGGAGAAGAGAAAGTCCCCGTTTTCGCGTGTGGCTTCTCCAGGTGTTTTATTGGGTAACGTGAGTAAATAAAAATCAATAGATATTTTTCAGTGACCTCGGCAAGGCAAGATTTGAAGCCCAAGAAGAAAACCCAGCATCCCTCTTATCCCTTCTATATCTTGACTAGCAACGCCGTTGCCAGCCAGCCGAACCTCCTGCCTCTTATAACCGACTTCCCTTGGCGTCCTGTTTTGCGCCCAATTTGCGGCCCATCATCGCTACGGAAGAACCAATTTCTAACTTAAATGAAACTCCCTGGCTGCTTCGATCGACGGGCTCTTTCGTTCGACGCCGCCGACACCGTCGACGCCACCGACGACCAGCGTCCCGCGACGCGCCCGGCGCACGAGACCTCCTTCGGAGCTGGTCCCTCCTCGATTCTCCAGCGTGCAGCACAGATAGACGCGTATTCCTGCGTTCCTCATCCTCTTGATCTTGATCTCCTCCGCTTTCGTTTATCCGACATTTATCCAGCAGCTTTGACCCGAGCTCTTCTAGGAACGGCGCTGACTGTCGACTGTCATAATCCGTTTTCACGGGGATAAACGTCGATTAGCACGATTAATATCAAGATGTCTTGCCAATAAAGCGAACCCGCCATCGAGGCTCCACGCAACTTCGTGAGATTGCCAAGCAGGAGTACCAACTAACTTCGATAATCTTCCCTTCCTGCTTGCCAGCGAGTCCGCTAAGTTTAGCAATCAATGCGAAGTAATGCTTTAATTAAATACAGTAACCCTTCGCTGACTCCCTTATCGGATGAGCGAGTAATCTTGAAGCGAGGAGGATCATCCTGATCGAGGATACTAGGCCTAAGGACGCCTTCGGATACGTACAAGGATCGACTGTGTACATATATGTATATAGGTACTATGTCTGCCCTCGAGTTTTACGAAACTCGGCCGCTCGTGCAGGAATAAATCGACGAGCCCAAGTGGAATTAGTTTACGCACGGGAACTCACGGGAACGCATGGTACTTAGGCCTACGAAAACTTTCGGAACGGATAAATAAAATCGGAGGGTGATAAATCTTCTCTAAATCTCAAGAGGACGCCACCGTCGCTATTCCTCGGTGGATCCTCGGATAAAGCTCCTAATAGCCATGGGAATGAATTTTAAATAAACAGACCCCTGCCTTTCGTACAATCTGCACAAGATGTGTCTCTAATGTCTTCTTGTAAAGGCAACGGAAACAAATACCGTAGTTTGTATTATATAGGCTCTTTCAAGGTTTTTTTTTTTTTTCCTTTTTACTTTATTACAGTTTTACTCTGCGACTTGGATATGTTCACTAAGAGGATATAAAGGTCGAATGGCAGTTCTCTGTGTAGACTATTTGAAAATCTGGAATATCATTCTTCTCGTATAAAGCCCCGTTGTCGTGCTTGAGGTCGGTCAAGCTTGCGTAACTGCCTATAAGAGGGCATTAACCTCTGGAGGATGGAATGGCAGACGCCGATAGGAAGGCGAAACTGCCCTCTTGTCGTGGCCACTTGATGTCATCGAGTAAGGAAGAAGATTTTCTCGAGAAAATAGGAAGGAAAAACGTTAAGAAAAATCCTCGGCTGGAACGCGCTTAGTCGGTGCTCGATAACGACTGGATGCCACAAGCTTCTATATCGGCACTTGGAGCCGCCATTAAGGTTCAGTCGCCGAAAGTTATTCCTTACTAGGTATCTTGGCGAGTGTATAGGTGAATTTTTTTGTTTTCTTTGACCTTTTGAAAAAGTGCATTTTACGGAAAAACATAGAAACGTAGGAAATGGTGGCGGGTAACGGAGTAGCGATACGTGACTCCATTAACGGAAATATCGCCAAGCAGTTGGTTATTGATATGTAAGTAGCCGACGGGGGTTGGTGGCGCTTTGGAAACGACATTAGGCCAGCACCTATCCATTTCCTATTCCCCACGGTAGCCATGTTTATGTATGTCTGTCTGATTACGAGGAAAGTCGGCATTTTGTCTCTGATGTCTTGGCCAGTGGAGTCTTTTCGGAGGTCGAGGTGGCCAGGGTGGTCAGGGTGGTCGGGGAGCAGGACTGGGGAGACGAAGGGAAGGTGGAAGGCTAGAAGGTCGCGTCTCCGATATAAGGGAATGTGGAAAGGTAATGCTGTCATGTATACATATGTACACAGTTAGCTATGTGCACACAAGAGGAGGACAGTAAGATGGTGGCAAAAGTATCGAGAACCCAAGTCGCGCTCTACTAGAGAATCTACCTTTTCCCTTCAGTGCTGTACGAAGAACTTTAATCCCCAGGGGTTTCGCCTTACACCTGATTTCGATCCCCAAAACTTTGCCTTTTTATCACTACCACGTATACACTTACGTACATCTGTTGTTACGTGGGATCTCATCCCACAGTTACGCAGCATCCTTCTGACTTCCTTTTACTCGATCTTGTGTTCTTCTTCTTCTTCTTCTTCTTCTTCTCTAATACTTTTTCATCTCTCTGTCCTGCCCCTCCGCTCTGGCTTCTCTACTTGTTTACGAATTACCCTCTCATTTCCATCCTTTTGTCATTCCCCGCGGACGGAATTTAATTTCCATGTTTTAGATAAAACAAACTTTTGTCCCCCTTCGCGAGGAAAGAAAACAAAAAAGAAAAAGAAAGAAAGAAAGAAAGAAATGTCTAAAGGTCCCGTGGGTGAGGTGCTGAACTAAACCAATACCCATGGTCAGTGGGACTAGTCTTGAGAAAAGGCCAACGAAAAAATATTATGAATATCGTTTAAAGTAGGTTGGTACCCGGAGCCAGTCAGTCTTATCGAAGAAGACGCAAGGAAAAGAAAGAAAGGGTTTCACCCTTATTGTTATAGGGAGTTACGATAACCGGGAAGCCAGTGACCTTCCTACCTCATGGAACTGGTTCGCTATTCGGCACTGCACACGCCTTCCGGAATCGAATGACCCGAATCCCTTTTAATACCGAACTAAGTGGGAAATGATGTTCCACTCTTTTCTCAGTGGTCCTCCAGAAAATCCAGAACCACTTGCAGGCCTCGTTGCGTTATCATAGTCAAGTACGTCCCCCATGCATTATTCAGCGAGCCTATTAGCATCGAGGGAAATGACTTTTACGGTGATAAGGCACTCGACTTATACTGGGCACACATTGCCCAAGATCAGAGAATCCATTTCGTGGCTGAGTATCTCAAATTTCGCTGGATGGACTGCAACTTCCGGTACGGTATAGCTGGAATTGCGGTGAAGCTTTGGGGACTCGAGAAGCAGGCGTAATCAGATGCAAACCCAGACGGCGCCGAATCGCTGCGGAACACAGCAGGAATCGCATAGGAATTTCTGCGGTTTCTCTGATTCTTATGGAGAGTCAAGAAATGTTCCTGGGACAAAGGTAAATACCGGGCAGGTTCGTTAAGTGTTCTTGCGAATTCTCCTTGCTGGCCGCTGCCTAGGACTCGGGAACTTGGACAAACAATGGCGGGTTAGACTGCGGACTGCACGAAGAGGAAAGAAATCCAAGAGCGAACGACATCCCGTGGAATGTAATCTGTTTCCAGGACGAGAATCCAGGATTGGCTATGGCTGGACATCATCCGGGATACATTGTCGAGGAAGAAAGTCCCTTCGTGGTTTCGAAACAATTTCAATCGTTTCTTTCCCTTCTTTGATGTTCCTAAGGACACCCGCGCATTCCAGGATGTAGTTTCCAACCGATTCGAGGACTTTGCGCTATTCCTTTGAGGACCTTTTCACCATTCCCCTTCCTTCCTTCCTCCTTTACTTTCATTTCCTTTCTTTTCTTGTTCCAGTTTCCTTGCTTCCTCGCTCGCTCTGCAACACGAGCCAGAATTACAGCCTCAAAAATCCTTTCTGGCTCTTTCGATTCCAACGCACACTCATCCCTTGGTAATTCTCCTCTTTACTTTTACTCTTCTCCAATTCTAAGGGGAACCTCTCCTCGAGCGACCTCGAGCGACCTCGAGCGACCTCGACCAATCTCGGGCAACCTCGAAGGACCCCGAAGCTCTTCTTCGGCTTTGTCGCCGTCGTCGCCTGTTACTTCCTCCAAGTAGGGAAGACAACCGGGACTTGGACAAGCTTTCGATTTGATTGTGTTTTCAGAGTCAGGCAAACACCTCACGGCTCCTGCGATAGTTTCGACTCCTCTGGTCACTTCCGTTGGACATTCCGACATGCAAATATTGACGTTTCCTACTCTACCAAGACTTCGCGTCGGCTATCTAGATATACATATCGATTTTAGGCACTGGCAGCTTTCCACCTTTCGCGAAGATAAAGAGGAGAATCTGGTAGAGCCGTTCCGAAGAAAAATCCCTAGGATGAAAACTCCCCAGGAGTTTTCGATTTTCTTTTGGCCAATAGAACCAGTGCAGTGTTTCATGCGGGTTCGTCAAGAACTTTTTCCAAAAATTCTTCAACGAGTCTTGATCGAGCTTTTGGACCACTCACTTCAGATTCAAAAAAGAGTTTCAAGTGTATATGGATACAGGTAGACTAACGTAGGGATGGAAATATTGCCAGCCGAGAGGGCTGACCAGTTATTTCAAGATAATTATTGTCATATTTTTTTAAAATATATTTTCTGGCCACTCCTTCGACTCGTTCGACTCCTTGGATTCTTTTCTCCGCAAGGAGCCGCGTGCCGCAAGCAAATCGCGAGCAACGTCGCCTCGCAATAATAAACTCGCAGAGCACGTTCTGCGAATACAACATTACCGAGCAACTGGAGGATGTTGCGTGGGAGGAAATATGAGGACGGGAGAAGGAGAAGGAGAGCGTGCAGATGGAAGATACAGGACAGAGAGGTAGAATGTAGAAAATGGGGGGATAGAAGACGCGGGTATCAATGCCACTGATTACAATGCTTCTGCACGACAACCCCAGCCTCTGAAATTCCAGTCCTAATGCGCCTTTATTATGTGAGCCAACCGGAAACTTCAATTTACATACTGCGCGCAAGGCGGGACATTTCGTGAAGGAAAGGATACAATTTGCAACACAAAAAGAAATTGAATTTCATTATTATCGTGCCGGAGATAATATGAAGCTGCGTGAGGAGTCTAATATGCTCTGGGACCGATACGCGCGACGCCTCTCGAATAAATGGAAACGCGAATGTCTTTATGGTGCACCCAGTGTCTTGGCTATGCGGGACCACAGAATCATCTACATGGACCCCCAAGTGAAACGTAGGGTGGACTTGAAATTTCGACAAGTAATAACCCCCCCCCCCCCCCACACACACACACACACTTGGCAGCCTCGATTTGCCCAGTGAATACGTAGAATACTAATAACACGCTTATCATATTATGCGAACGGATATGAAATCATCCAGAATAATTTTACTTTGAAAACGATTTGAAAAAATCGATAATGGATTGCAGATTAAGATTTCCTCCATTATTCCGTAGACTCGAAAGATTTCTTCGCGATAACAAGGAAATATATGTGTCAGGTATCTGGAATGGAATCTCCTCGCGTAATCGTTGCCACAAATGAGAATACCAATGGCGATCCGATACTACGCGTAGTTCCTTTAAAGCAAGAATAAAAGGAGTGAAGAAAAAAAAAGAGAGAATTCGAAAGGAAAAAAAGGAAGGCAAAGGACTGCATACACCAAGAGATAAAACGGCATTGTATACGGGCCTACGAAAGAGTGGGCCTTATTCTCCCTTATAACAGTTCGACGTCCTGCTGAGCATTCATCCAGGGACTTTAATTCGGGCCCCTTTTGATGGCGATATTTCACTTTGACCTATGGCGCAGCGATTTCGATCCCTAGCCGGTTATTAGTATCGGATATATGGGATTCACCGTGAACGCCCACACATCCCCCCCACCACCACCCCCTATACTCGTGCGCCTCGTCTACCTGCAATCACGAGCCGACTGACTGTCTGGAGGCCCTTAAGGGCTGCGAATATTCTCTGTTCGCCATGAGAAGCAATAATAATGCACAGAGAGCATAACAGGTGGCGCACACTGCAGGCAATAAGATATCATATTGCACTGGAGTCCCGGTACCAAGAAGGAGGCGCATGCAAGTTCAGCCATCCCCAGTTTGGAGCATCGCTTCCCTTCGGGGCCTTATTAAGGACTCATAAATTAGCGGGTACCTGGGTGGCCCCGAGCGATCCCACCAACTTAACAAACTCAACGATCCCTGCACCATCTCCCGCCTCTCCCGCACGATCAGATCCTTCCTCGACCTTTGGCTCTTGGTACGATTCATGAGGCCCAAGTCGAAGGGCCCCACGCGATCGGACCCCGGAGTGCCATCTCGTTCTTGACACAAATCAGACAAACATAAAAACTTTGGGTCCTATACTTCATGCAATTTCTTCTGGAGCATCCACATACGTATTCAGGTCCTATTTCACGGTAGTCACGTGTGTCTTTCCGGAGCTAATTAATTATCAGATATCTTCCTGATAATGTATAAGGCGGCTCACGCGACTGCATTGCTCCTCCATTCTCCCGACCTGAACTTTAACGTGCCAATTATAAATCGACAATCAACAGGGCTAACTCCTGAGCATCTTGTTAGAAGTTGCTCGGACTTTGCTGATAAATCATTAAGCTTACCTGACTGAGGAGACTTGCCGAGACTATAGAGACGCCGCGAAGGATGCTGGGTACACGGTGACTGTGAGTTTAATTTTTTAACGTCCCAGAGACAGGAACAGCGATCTGAAGTGGCTTCCTGCGCCGGACGATTGAAATCGAGTCTGTCGGTGATGGGAAAACTCTGAAAAGTCGCTTTCTCTTTCACTCTCTATGTCTATATGTATACAGCTTGTTGTATCATAAAAAACGGTGGACTATAAAGTAACGAAAATTTATGGTCGTCCTTTCATTCGAGAGGGACGGATTCGTGCCAAGGTACAAGCCATTCGTGCGTAATTTCCAGAGACTTCAAGAGGCTTTTATAGGAGTTTTCCGGTTAAGAGCGTCAGCGACAATTACCGGCTGCACGATCTTACGGTTCGCTTATGAATCCTGCCTGAAAGATTCTATGTGGAGGAAATCGTGTCTTGTACCTACGGCTGTGTGTTACTACGTTTCTGTGGGTGGACGGCAGGTATTTCTATATCGTTCTTATACACAGACGTATATATATATATATACTTTTTCCTTCTTACTCTTACGCTTATATCCTGTGTACCGTAGAGTTTGGCACGCAGCACGCGCCCGTGAAATAAATAGTTTTCGTATTCCGTTCGCGTTCATCCTGAATAGTTTATACCGGTTGGAAATAAGGGAGGAGTTATATCTGGGTATGCGCGGTCTCGATAGGAGAAGCTCTTCCTATGAATTCTGAACGCCAGAGATTCGAGCCCGGAAGCATGACGTATCCGGTTCGATGGTTGGATTCGTGAAAGATGAATTTCTATTGGAAGTCTGTATGATATTTTACGAGGAAGCGCGCGGCGAGTCTTGGCCAAAGAGGGAAAGTTGGCTCTCGCTGTTATATTATAACCCTTGTACAATTTGAAACCCTCTGATTGAAAATTAATCTTGTCTTATGTGAGCTGGAAAATTTTCAGGGCGTCTCCTTCAAATTGAACGTATAAATAACGAAAACTCGCGGGCCAATTCGAATTACGCGCTAATTGCTCGTGGCTTTTCGGCTAATAATTAAGCCATCCCTTTCTCGAGTGGATCTCGCTGGTAACGTGAGAGAGTAGTGTGGGGTGGTTCGATAAATATACCATTAGATTGAAAATTGTTGGGGTATCAGGAAAGTTATATTAAAGAGAACAAAAAATAATAATCTTTTAGTCGTCACAATTTTTCGAATAATTCTATAATACGATCTTTTTTTCTTTTTTTTTTTTTTTTATTCTCTTTTATTTGTCTTTTTTATTTCACGTGAAAGTGAAAGGAAAGCTTTGGGAATTTGGGGTATTTCTTCTGTATTCGCAGATTCTCTAGACAGGATGCTTCGACATGGCGAAATTTGAGGGATTCGCGGGGTCGCGACGCGGGGGTTATATCAGAACCCAAAATTTCGATATGTAGAATAACATTCTGAAAAAAATATTATCCAGTCAATTCCGCGATATTACTTTCGTAAGGCTGTCAGTTCCTTTCGTCAGAGATCCTCTCGTAAGCCTCAAGGAGAGGAGGGATCTCCTTGCTCTCTCTCTCTTTTCTCTCTCTCTCTCTCTCTCTCTCTCTCTCTCTCTCTCCTTCCTTCTCACTCTTTACCCTTGTAGTCGCATCTTGCACTTGACAGGGGGTTAAAGTCACCCCAGGGTTTCTACTATGGTCCTGTGACTACACCGGGAAGATCATAAAACCAGACATAATTTGACGCACCGTGCACGCCTTCCGTTATACGTCGGCTATAAAGAAAAATTCAGTAAAGAATCCAACGACGTACGGAACGGGAACCGCGTTAAAAAATGAACGATGTAAAATTATCAGGAATAATTATGCACGCTGAAAGAAAAATATAATTATCAGCGCAACTGATAATTTGTTATTCTTATGAAAATATTGATTAATCGTCACGCGACGGGATTATTCATTGCTTTTCTTTTTTGCCCTCTCTTCTTTTTATCCCTGGATATATGCCATGCTGAAGAGCATTGGAGTTAATTAAAGACTGACAAAATGGCCTCCACTCTCTGTGCCATCAAAAAAAAAATTACAGATAGCTCCCCCGTATTTTAGTATGGATATCTATTTAATTATCTTCTTCGGCAATGTGGCGATTTAATTAAACTTCCCGATCGAAACGCGCGCTGTGCACTTTGAATCGTTTTTCAAAAAAATGTCAGCTTCAAAAAATGAAACAAGAGACAGCTGGGCAAAGCGTCGAATCACATAGAAATTCGTTCGCATATGCAGAGTTTGTCGTCGTGCGTGACGCGTGCGTCATTCTAAAGATTTACACACGTGTATGATCCGCCTTGTAATAATACACAAAAGAATTTGGATTCCTTGTTAAATTACGTCATGGTTCTACCTACTGAAATTCTTCGGTGCCTACTTGGAGGTTCAACCAGTGAAAAAGTTGCTGGTGCAGTGGCTGAGACAAATTTCCGAGCCATTTAGAAGAGAATGAAATACGAGCCGTCGTTACGTATGTAGATACACACGTCCCTCCATTTTGAAATCTTTTTACGGGCCTCAGACATAACTTTACGAGCTCGTACGTTACGGCACGTTATGGCGGATGCATTATGAGGGAGGGACTAAAGCGGGTGCAGGGGGAGGTGGCTGCGCAGCTTAGGCTCTGGGGGGGCCAGAAAGAGGATTCCGATCTATCTGTATAAATTAGCCGGGACAATTATATCAGACTGGTTATGGTTTCCATGCAGACAATTAAATACCTAGCCTGTCATATCTGGCGGACAACCACGCTCCTAGAATTCTCTTGGTATTTTGTTCCGGCATCCCTCGTTGCTACGCTGTCCCTAACAACCAAGAGAAATTAGGTCGGAGAATTTACATTTCCATCTGGACGAAATAAATGAATCCTCGTTACGTGAAGCATGCCGGTCTCTCTCTCTCTCTCTCTCTCTCTCTCTCTCTCTCTCTCTCTCTCTCTCTCTCTCTCTCTCTTTCTCTGTGTCACCGATTTTGGACCACAAGCTCGTTTGCTCGCTCAGGCCGATCATTTCACGGTCACGTTTCAATGGGGTACTTGGTGTTTGCAGAAGATCTCGACCCGTGACTCAAAGTTCAGAGGTCGTGAAAAGTTATAAGAAACTAGTAAGAAATTTCAAATAATCGTTATCGAAGAACATGTCGGAGAAACTAATTTTAGAAATAAATTGATCTTCTTTAATATGCTAATCAGATCATGTGATTACAGTACCGTGTGTATCGAAAAGGTAATGTACTGCGTTGGAAGGACTTGGTTCGTGTTAATTAAAAAAAAAAACTTCCGTTAACATAATAAACCGGAAACGGATGTTACTGTCATCAAGCATGTTTCCCTCCTGATCCCCAAGTACGTTATCGTGAAAACTATCTAACTTTGAACGTGACTCAGTCCCTCAGCCGCCATTTGTATTGTTCAGCTAAAACGTAAGAGGGGTTCCCCGAACTTGGATTTTAGGGGTCGTGCACTTCCAAAATACATTGTTTCCTTGTTCTTCGAGAATTAAAGTTAAGAAACAGAGCGAGAGACGAGCATTGAGATGGAGGTCGTTTCATGTCGAAAGAAATAAAAAATCCAATCATCCCTATCAACGTACCTTCGCGACCCCCCTAAGAAATTTAATTTTCCGTGCCCTCAAAGGGAAACAAGTATCACCTCCGTAATGTTATGCGCATGCGCTCGTCTCGAGTGGCAAATCAATTTCAGAATCGGCGAGACGCTCAAAGTGGCATGTAAAAGAAAAAGTTTTGGAAATACGCGTCGGGCGAGTGCGCCAGGGTGATTCCTACAGTGCTGCCACCTGTACATGACACTCGTCAGAGGGACACACGTACCCCATAGAGAAACGTATATGCACGCGTGCACATCGGAACAATGCATCGCGACATGAGTACACATACGCGCGCGCGCATGCGCACACACTCCCATACTACAGATACGCGTTTCTTACAAAACCCATGAAATAATGTTCACCGAATGATTTGCCAAGGAATACAAAGGGCAGTAGCGTCACTGTTCCCTGAAAGTGACTATGTCAATTTGCAAGATCGAATCAAGAAGAAATAATTAATGCCAACGTCCTAGAATTCCATTACTAGAATCTACTATCTCCTCCAATATGTAGGATAGGAAACAACTGATAAAAAAGAAACAACCAAGCCAAGTAATCCCAGTCAAGATTCCTCGAAACGTTCAGTTCTTTCCACTTTAAACTGAACTCTCGCCGTTCCTGAAGTTTTCAGCATCGATCCCTCCTGCAGACACACTTTTCTTTCTTCCCCTTTCTTTTATTTTCTTTTCCACCCTCCTTTTACCCAAGACGAAATCTCTTCTGCACTCGACTATACACGAGCACATACGTACTTTCGATCTAATATGACGTGTAACGCTAAAGCTGGCCAATGTCATAGTAAAAACACAGTCGACCGTTCGATGCTTCCTTTCCGATAGCAACGAGTCTCTACCGCCTGAGCTCTCAGGCTGCTCCTGGCTGCTGGCCGCTTGAGCTTCGATCATCCGGCGACCCGGCAGAGATACCTTCGTCCATGGAAACGATCGGACTGCTCGGTGTTCCTGATATGGCATGATTTATCTCCTTGATTCTGATCAGTGATCCATTGCTGCTCCAGATGTAGGATACACGCTTATGCGCTACGTGAATACCAGATATCCTATCGATGACCATCAGCGTGCGTGTCCTTGACATTATGGAAACAAACTCCTCCTCGTAGCTTGACGTCGCAAATGGATACGATCGTGTCTCGAAGATTGTAGGTAAATTTTAAATCGAGAGATTCGACATCTTAGCGCAAACGGATATAAGTAAAATTACGGTAACGGAAGGATCTGCTGACGCAAGGACACCTCGAGGATCCGCGCGACTGGACGAGCTCCTGCATTTTACATGAGCGCCTGGAACATGTGTTTAATCCTGGCGTCCTTCGTCCTTCTCTTTCTCCTCTTCTTCTTCTGCTTCCTCCTGGTGTCCTGTAGCTTCCATCTTTTACCTGGAGTCTGGATCGAGGACGTCCCGGTTGGAAAGTTACCGAAGAAAATTTCTAGATTCTAGGTTAGGGAAAGAAGGATTTTTTATATTTTCTTTTTTGTTTTCCTTCGAGTCCTCAGGTTGTCGCACAGTTCGGAAAGGTAAATCGGAGTCGTTCTAATTACGTTAGTGATTTTCTCGATAATTTTGGAAATTGATGATTGTTCACTGTCGCGAGGATGTCACGTGAATCGCATGAATTAATTTCAATCGAAATAATTGATTTGATGGCTGCATACGTGCCCGCAGAGGATCAGCCCTGGCTAATCAGTCGAAACCCACAAGCGACGCCTGGATAGGCTCGTCTGTCTCCCCTGCGTCGCGACGTCGATCTCGTCCTGGATATCATCATTAGGCTTGGGTCAAGAAAGGTCACTGACAGGATCAGATACTACCCGAATCAAATACAACGATCGGACTACGGGGTTAAATGGAGAAATTCCAACCAGAGATAAATGTATTGTGTCACTGCGCCAGGTGGGAACTTATTTATAAAATCTAATAAACGCATCGATTTGTCAATTTCACCTGGAATTTATGTCGTATAACATATTTTGCTTTCTATTGAATATCATTGCTTTGTGCGCAGCACGTTGCTGGAGGCTATTGGTTAAATGGCACTGAACAGTGGTTAACGAACGTATTGTGTCAGACAGATCGAGCATCATGAGAACCCATACAGTGATAGTCCTGGATAGAAATATAATAAGTTTCTATAACTGTGAAGCTATCGATATTTTTATATCGACTAGTGTTTGTCAGTCAAATGTTTTCGATTCTGGATCGACAACGTTATGATTACTCGGACATTTTTTTTTTTTTTATTCATCATTTTAATGACTCCAAGTGTCACCCAGTTGCTCGTAACGGATCGATCGATCAATTAAATACGTTCAGTCTTATATTATATAACGCACCAGGGGTATAATTATTTATTCGCTAGAAGCCGCACGCAACAACAAACCATTTAATTTCGGTGGCGCTTGAGTCAGCTTGGCAAAGCGCTCGACAAACACTGGAAATAAAATTAATAACGACTGTTTGCCGATGTGTTAATATCGAAGGAAAATACAGGTAAAGTAAATAGAGCCTGGAATTTCATTCTGTTCGCGCGGCCTCGCAACCGAGGAAGACGATAAGGACCGGAGAAGGAAAAGGAGCCGGAGATGAAGAGGAAGAAGAAGAAACAGAAAAGGAGCAGGAAGAGAGAGAGAGAGAGAGGGATGCTCGAAAATATATAGGAAAATGCCAAGAGAAGAAGAGACTAAAAAGAGAAGGTGAAGCAACCAGTTTCCGCTCCAGGGTTTGCTTTTACAACTTGTGTTTATCTTCTTAAGGGTGAACATTTTACAATGATGAACAACCCCTACTAGCAGTCTCAGTTGAAACCCCTAAGTCTGTTCTGACGTAGAGACAACAACCAATCTACTACGGTACGCAGTTTCGTTTTAAACACCCGTTAGATCCTACAACTAACTGAGGATGAATACTTTTCTATAGGCGGTCAGAGTGAGCGTGCGCGCGCAACAACCTATAGCAAAGGCTCTACCTGTTACTCTCCAGGGTATAAAATCGGGGCCCTTTGAGCATGGTGTGGGGCCCAGGACCCCTGTGGTCTCTGGAGGACAACAAGCCAGAAAACATACGGAGCCATCATCCCCTTCAGGATCTACGATCGTTCCTACGTTCCTACGTTGATTCGGTGGTCCATATAACTAAGAGGAAAAAGGGTCCGTCGTTAAACTCCTGGCGGTCTGCACTCCCATTTCCACTGTGCAGGAGGACAGATCTAAAGGGAAATATTCACCTACGGGGAACACGGCCGGCCACCTCCCCCTTCCCATAAGCCAGACAATCCTCTCTGGCCGAGCTGTCACCCAACACGCCAGACATAATGTCCGCTAATGATGCAACAAATACAAAGCGGTAGAATCCGAACGCGAAGCAGCCCGTGATTTATACCCAATTACCACCGAATTCAGCTGCCGTGAAAAATAAATCCCATGGAAAATCCGGAAATTAATGACCGACTAATACGCGCTCGTGCTATTCTCCATATCGTTACGTACCACTACGCCCCCATAAATACTTATGACCCGATATACTTAATGAGAATCCATAACGCTTTCACTCGGTATGTACACACGGTTTACCCGATTGCCCTGAATGTATGAAATTTCTTCCGAACTACTTTTTTGACCCGTCCCATGCGCATTCAACGGGCGAAAGTTTACGGGGTATCAAAAGACCCCGGACCCACTGTAGCCTCCTTCTGTCTTATATTCGAGTAACCAAAAAGAATTTTGACTGAAAGAAACGAAATGAAAAAAAAAAATAAATAAATATTAATGATCCACCTAAAAACTGCATAAAGCTGACTTCCACCGGTCTCGTATAGCGGCAGGGCCGTACTCGTTACGCTCATCTAAATTTTTCAAGATGGCCCTCGCTGAATAGAAGCGCATTGCGCGGTACGTACTATGTGGGTAGGAAGAATGTGCATCCTTGTTGGCAGGGATTTTCTCCTATGCCCGCAGACACACAACACGCGACGTGGAAATAGATGCAAGGCGGCTCTCGTACCTTGTGGACCGGTTGAAAGAAAAACACCTTGCATGCATAGTGCATGCGCTTCACGTTGGATGGGATAGGTTGAGTTGTTAGTTTAGTTTAGAGAAGCATGGCTCTCTTTGGCAGGCTTGGCTAGAGACTGGATACACTGCGGGCGAACATGCTAATGATGTGATGTTCTCTTGTTTGATATACCAAATGATATACAGAGTTTATCGTGTTTATCTTAGGTGGTACCAATGAAATTATAGAATTATCATTAAATTGATAATCCGTGAAAATAAAATTAATTATTTGACCACTTTAAAGAATTCTTATGTAGTTCGAAATTTCAGTCTTACAAGAGCCAATTCGCGAAGGATGGCGAAGAGGTGGTACTACCCGTAAATTCGATCAGGCGTATGTTTGTCTCTCTCTTATGCACCTAAGTCCCAATAGGTCTGTCTCTCTCGCACTTACGGCAGGTATAGAAAATTCCAAAAATTCATAAATTTTCAAATGAATCCGGTCCAATCGACGGTTTACTAATGATATTCGGTAAACTTGTAAGTTTTGACTATAAAATTTTTTTAAATGGTGATCAGCGGCCAGGATTACATGACAGCTGTTAAATATGAATCATAAACATTATCTGGGTTGTACCGATAGACAGTTCATAAAGAAAGATAGAAGTGGAGGGGATTCAATGAATTTCTTTCGCCCTTTTACTCTAAAATCCATGTAAAAATGTATATAGGCGCCAACCACCGCGCGGGTCGTAAAATTCTTAACGCGTCCCAAAAATGGACTATTAACGTTGATTAACGATGCCCTAATAAGCTTAACGTTAATTTGCGCGACAAGCGTCGCTCGTTAACAAATACTTGAGTACGGCGGAACGTTACTTCAAGAGGACTATGTAGCACTCTGGGGCTGACTGGCTGGCTGGCTGGCTGGCTGGCTGGCTGGCTGGCTGGCTCACCGGGAGGCGCGGAGCACTTGCCTCCTGTCTCGAAAGTCACCTCGTAATTTCACGGCGAGTCCAGGAACGTTAAGGTCTCGTCGTGGCAGGACGAGGGGTAGTGCGGAAGAGGGAATGGCTGGTAGAAGGGAGCTGTTCCTGGTAGTAACCCTTGGAGTAACCCCTTTAAAAGTAACTGTCGCAACACCTGGTGCGAGAATACCATCCAGCCTCGAATATCAACCTATCCCTTAACCTCCTCCCCTACCCACCCGACCCACCTACCGGGAGACTCTGGTGCTCCTGGTTCAGTTCATCGGCAACGCTGCTGCTTCCCGTCGTCTTCCCATTGGCTACAGGAACAGCAGCTTCGATTTAACCTTGGAATTCGACGCGTACGTGTGTCTATATATGTATATACACAAGTTGATAGAGATTTTTGGAGGGCGTCAGCCACCTTCCTCGAGGAAGCCAGGGGCCCCACGTGAATTATTGTAACCGTCTGATTAAACGTAATAAGCGATAAGCTCCCTCCGACAGGAGAAAATATTAGAGCAGACTGCGGAAGGGAGTGAAGGCTTCCAGCAGCAGCAGCACCACCTGGAGGGCAAATTTCTCGGTTCCTCGATATCTGTGTGTCCTTGACTCAACCTTGAGGCAACCTTGACGGTACCATAACCAAGTCCTCAGGTGGTAGATACGCGTTCCTAGCGTCGCCTCTGTCTGCCTAATGCGGTATAGAACTATACTTGGCGACGTAGGCATTCCAGGAATGCTCTGGGAGTCTTTCCCTGCTCCCTGAGGAGATCTCCCTCAGGATGTACCACGGCACTTAAATGTCCTGCCTAAGCCAACTTACTTTCTGTATCTTCCTTAGGCAGTTACCTAGAGACGTCACGAAGTAGTCCTAGAGTAAACTCGACACTTCACCCGTAAATAATACCTTAACCCCTGATAAGAAGATGAGATTGAATATTTCATTGTCTCATTGTTAAATTCAATTCTCACGTCTATTCATCTTTCGCCTCTTCGTTTCCAACTTCGCAGCATCCCCGAGTAAGATGACTTGAGGAACAAAGTCTAGGAGCAGCGCGTTCAATCCGCATCCGATCAAATAATCGCGGGTTTCGTCAACGCTCGTTTTCACGGGAGGCACCGAGCTTCCTCGTTGAGAATAGATAATAGAAAAAGTTGCAGCTCCTGCAGAGGCACGTGAAATCCTCGGGACATATTTCTATCAATTTGACACGTTTACCCGTGAGACGATACGGGACGGCAGTGCAAAATTACAGGGATACCTGAAGGAAGAAGTAAACTTGATTGGTTTCCCTTGGCGCCCTCATTGTTCTTCGCGCTCGAGTGTAAACATAAAACTGAAAACGAGCAAATTAGCCCGGATTCCAGTAGTCGCTGCCTGAACTGGTCGGCCACTCGAGTGCTCGTCGTTAAAACTTACACGGGGAACTAATCTCGATAAAATCCGTACTGCTCTGACGTAATGTCCGCCTCCTTTTGAAAAGAGGGTTGGAAGGCGCTGGAAGGCCTTGCTGGCGGTATTCGCATTAGCGCACGTGGCTCCTCTTCTCTGTCGATAAAAAGGGAAGAAGGAAAGTTTTTATTGACTGTACGTAAACGGTGGCTTAGCATTCAGCTTGGAAAGAGCTTTGCCCGTTCCCTAGACTATGGGGCGAGAGAGCGAGTAAGGCTAACGAAGGTGTGGGAAGGGGTTTAGAGCCCAAAAGAGAAACACAAAGGGGGAAGGAGCCCATCGCGTACCCTTCTTCTTCTTCTTCTTCTTCTTCGATTTCGACAGCGTTTATAAAAGTTTGTCATTGATATTCCTGCGGGAAGGAGGGGCGGGATGAATTCACTCTGATATCAACCCCTAATTTCGATTCGTCGAACGAAGATCGGGTGTACGTAAACAGTCCTGGTGGTGGCGTTAGGGGTGCGATTGTAATTTGAAACTTCGTGCTGAGAATCCTAAAGGGGCTGCTGCTGCTGCTGCTGCTGCTGCTGTGGGAACCTGAGAGGAAAGAAAGGTTCGACCATAAGTAAATAGCGCAGTAACGTGGCTAAGGGATGAAAAGACACAATCCTAAGAACGGATACACCAAATCACAATCCACATTGGATAGCAGCGTAAAGTCTCCGTTCCAAGTTAACGGGGAACCTCGCGACCTCCCAGCCAACCAGTAATGGAAATAATGGAATAATGGAATAATGGAATAATGGGTGCCCGTGGCAGGTTGGCTCGAAGGGCTCCAAGGGCTCGAAACCCCAACCCGTGGATTACGTGACAGATATTAACAGGAGCCACTGGCTGGGTACCGTGTATCGTCCGTACACGGGTTATCATTATCTAGGTTTATGGACGTGGAGTCTGTCTCGTGGCCATTTGTCAGTCGAGTTTATTGTAATCGGCAATGACGTTTAGCTGCCTTGTGTTATGGCTGCACTGACGCCGTCTATGGGTATGTGCGTCCACCTGCTTTGAATCATGGTACAGGTACAGATACTCGTAGAATAAAGATCGTGGCTTTATTTCTGAATTCGCACAGGAATCATTGCGAAAATTATTTCTTACCTTTTATAGGACTTTTTATCAGAGACCTTGGCTCGATTGTGTCGCAGTAGATCTGTGCCAGGTGCAGCCACGTGGATTTCTTTTAAGTGATTTCTCATCATCCGGACTTGTACTACTGTATCCAGGCAGTGATGTTGCAGATTAGAAAGTACGCTTTGGTAATCGATAGTACGTCGGTTCTTTAGAGCGGAGATATTATTTCGCTCGTTGTTTATATAGATACTGATAGATATTGGCATTTGAGCCAATCGTGTCGGGCAACGTTCGACTGTAGGAAATATTTTGCGATTTCGCGAAAACTTGAACGTCCGTTTCTTGGTCTCCTAGATATTTAACAATGCTGACCTAGTTTTCAAAAAGAATCTACCTGCTCTTGCGGTGTCCCGGATTAATGCAGTCGACAGTTGAGATTTATAAATTTATTGAATAATCTATAAATATTCAGTATATTATCCTTTTTCATGTAAATCGTGACCTGTTATCACTGATAGTATCGGTGCAGGGAGTACGTAGGGTAGCTAAATAATAGCCAACTATCCCTATATGGAAAATGAGTGATACGCTGAGTCAGGTGTAATTTTTCAAGCGCGACCACAGATCAGGGTCGTCCAGTTACTTTGATTTCCTGAAACATCAGAAGCCTCGCGAAGGCCTCGCGCATTGTAGTCGCTCGTGTGTCACGCAGGCAAAACAATACCAAAAGCAGTAAAAGAAAAAAAAGGACGAATTGACACGTGACAAGACACATCGTCGTTCCCGCGTAGCTCGACAATAAGAAAGTAAACTTATCAATTAATAATCGACTAATTTCCCGGAGGCAATTCCTATCGCAATAACGAAACTTTCCCTACTCGGTACTTCTTTTATTTAATTCCATGAAAGAGAATCCTCTGGCGCTCGATCGCGTCGTCTGGCCCAAACCCCTTCTGTCCACTTTATCAATTATCCAGCTCACCACTTATCCTGACGATTCTTACGTCTTGTCGCATGTATCGCCACGGTACAGATCCTAAGGAAGACGTCCTGCGAGACTTTTCAGATCCTTTAGAACTTTGAGTCTGACCTTTGAAAAAAAAAAATAAAATCTCTGTAGTACAGGATTTTTAGATAATCTTTTTTTTTTCATGTTTAATACACTTGCACGTCCAAAGCACTTTTACGCTTGGATGGGGGAATAAAGGATGATTTTCTTTTGGTCGCTCCCATAGAAACTCGCTTCGTCCTTAAACCCAAAGCCTCAGGGCGATGTCCTGCTACCAGGACGTGTAGCACCAGCGGAATAGATGTACCTAGTATCAATATCATCATTTATTCCGGGTAGCTATTTACACGCGAGCCTTCAAAGCCGCTTTCAGAAGATAACCTCGCTCACTCGGCCGAGATAACGTCAAAGTGGTCTTCTCCTCTGCTGATCGAAATGTTCTCCAACCCTCCCAAAAGGGGGGAAGGGTGGTAGAGAGCTAGTTATTTTTAAGGGCGAGAATAAGCTCTCGTAGAATACGTACGGGACGGTCGGGTTGCTTTTCAATTTGCTGTTAAAAAATTCGAACGAGATGGCTTGAGGAGGGGGGGGGAGGGCGATGGAGTAAAATAATATAAAAGGGGAAGCGAATCAATATACACGGAACTAACCGAGAGGGTTTCTATGGATATTGATTATCGACAGGACTTGTCGATATTCGAACAGTTATAACTCTCAAGCTTCGAATTCTATTCCGACTATAAAAACTATCCGATTCTGACTCTGTTGCTGATCCTGGTTTGTGGATGGAGGATTCCACGAGATTCGCTATTCAAATCATTTTACAAATTTTATAAATCCTGATAGCCTTGAACTGGTGGATTCGAGGTGGATCATCGATTTCGTTAAATTATCGTATAGTATAACGAAGCCAAGTACGTTATTTGGTGCGTCGAAGCCTGAGGTGAGTGAAGTAGATGAAATAAATGATGACATCGACGAGACTTCGGTGCTGGGAGCTACGAGAAGAATTTTTCTTAACCCATATAAACGAAAGATGAAAAATAAAGGAATAGGGAAATTCCTACCTGATAAGGAACGCTGAGAATTTGCAGTTTCAGAGGAAAATGACAAGATACCATTTAGCCCTTGTCATATTCCCGTTCCTGAATATTTTCCTCGGCTGTCGTGTAGATGGTTAGGTTCTCGTAGGTTGATATCTACACCATATCGCAGGAGGGGGGGGGGGGGAGGGGGTGGTCGGATGCCTACGCGATATCACGTTTGGCCAAGAACGCCGAGATGAACGAGTGACGATAAGAATATGCCGGACGAGTTTCGCGGAATTTATTGCCAGCTCGTGAATCGTCATCCCGAAGGAAATAAGAAAATTATACAAGACGAAAAGGGAAGATTCCTCAGCGTAACCACGTATTCGGGACAGAGAGAGAGAAAGAGAGAGAGAGAGAGAGAGAGAGAGAGAGAGAGTGACACGAGCGATAAATAAAAGTCCTCGTGTAAATACCCTTAAGAAATGCGTCGCCGAAGAATCAATATAGAAATGAAAGGCGATCGAGGCAACCCTGCGGTCTGAGCTGCGCTTTGGGGTCGGGGACAATCGAAAAGGTAGTGAAGGGGTCAGTGTCATTGCAAGACGCAAGAATTAAGGGGGTAGAGCTGGATAGGTGGGTGGGTGGGTGGGTGGATAGGTAGAAGGGGCGGCAGGGGGAGGTTGGTAAAGGAGAGGCCGCTGACGCCAGTAATCCATCACCAGCTGTCTATGCCAGCTTCGTGGCTGGTGCCCGGGGCTAAACCAATCCATGCATTTCATTCCGGTGACTTCACTCAAACCCGCCATTTTTCATCATACGGCTACATCATCATTTTCTGATATGGCCTCCACCCGTATCGAACCTCCGGGCGAACCCTCGCGTCGATAACCACCATCCGCCGTGTCTCCTCTCCTTCTCCCCCGTACCGTGTTCCATGTTCCATGTTCCATGTTCCTCCTATGTGTATCATAGGAATGGTAACCACTGCTGCTGGTACCATTGACAGTCAGCCAGTCAGTTGATAGATCCAAGATGGAGGGTAAACAGACCCTCCCTTCTTGACTCTTAGGGGAGTTCAAAGAGTCTGGCATGTAAATGTGAAATAAAACTTTTTTTTTCTTTTTTTTTTTTTAGTGATCCATCATGGTATCGCTAGTTCTGCTCCGCGGGGAGGGACTTTTAGGCTCGCTCTGCATCTGAATTGCCCTGGAGAGTTTTTCTTTTCAGTTTTATCATTTTTTTTTTTCTTTTTTCCTTGTTTCAGTGGGATTTGCAATCTTCTGTAGGCACGTAGAAGTAATATTATCGTGAAGGAAAGCGAGCGCGTAATTAGATAATAATTTTGACTGAAAGGGTTAAGTGATTTTTCGGAAAATTTTTCATGTATCGATGGGGGGTGACGCTGACAGTGAGCTTCCCTCGAACGTACTAAGGATTGAAGTGGATTTAGAGGGGCGGGGTGGGGGGGGGGATGTTGTACCTGTGACGCTGGTGGGCCAACCACATCCTGTGAATGCTACCGCGTCAAGGGCTCAATTAGCGAACGATAACGAACGCTCAGGAGTAAACATAACAGGGGTTAACCCCTTCGGCAGTCATTTCATCCCCTAGTTTGGCAGCATCGAAGCTTTAATATTTGTGCTCTGCTTCGCAATGTTTGTCCTTTACCCCGTGACGCAGCCACCCTCTGACTTGTCGTACCCATAGACATCCGCAGTACCGAGCTCGCGTTACTCAAAAATAATTCGTGCTTTGAAAATTCCAAAAATCGCTCGTAACCTCAGAAACGTGTTTTCGTTACAGTCAAATTTCATGAAATTTTGTATTATGTATTTCTTCGGCTTCCGTTTCCGTGGCTGCATAAAGGACTGGGACGGCAAGGTGGATCCTCGATGAGGAAAAGGATAAAAAGTGAGTCGAGCGAATGAAAAAAAAAAAAAAAAAAAAAAAAAAAAAAAAAAGTACGTTTCCGCGACCGCTTTTCATGGCATAAATTGTGCATGGCGGAACATTTTAACGGGCCGTAAAACGGCGCAACTCTCGTTTCTTCTTGTGTCTGAGCGTAGAGAAAGATAAGAGACGGATGGTCGGTCTGCAAGCAACCTTCTCGTATCCGTAAAGATTGTTTCAAAATAAGTAGATGGCCGACGAGGATACCAGAGTGAGGTTGATCGGAAAATTGATGGAGATAAAAGTTTGGATTTTTTTGAAATATTTCGCTATATTTTGTTCTCTTTCCTTTTCTCGAGCTACCTGCCGGTTCCAAGGGTGCGCTTGATCCTTTGCTTCTTTCATTCATTCTCCTGATACGCGTCTCTACAGTTTTGGTCCATGCGCGCGTGCAGCCATGGAACTCATTAAGAACTGAAGTAAATATGGCCTCCTCTTTAGATTGCATCTCTCGCCTCCCTTAACGTCCTGTTGGTACAGCCAAGAAATGGTGAGGAAACATCGTGGCCTTCTGGGATGTAAAACTTCTTTTTAATGAGACGTACTCTGTGCGGCTGTTGGCTGTTGGGGAGGGGGGTCCGGTCTACCCCCTCCTCTCTGACTTTTCACCAGTCTGACGTCATCGGGATGAAATATCAGTCTAAGGGGATGCACGGTATCGATGTGTGAAACGTAGAGTCAGAGAAAATATTCGTCCAATTTTTTCCTGCAAAAGATCAAAGAGAATAATGGAATTGTAATAAATGTTTATCCACGGTAAATTATTTTGACCCGAAATGACAAACGGGAATTGCCACCTTTTGCAACAATTTCCCTTTAAGCTAAAAATTTCGCGATCCGCTTTTGCCATTTAAATTTTCCTCCTGCTGTTTTCCAGCGTTGCTCCTTCTCCGCTTACTGTTCTAACCTCTTCGCTGTCTTTCTTTAATTCTATCTGCTGCTCTCCCTTCGAATCTACTTTCTATCTTGCTTGTACATTGCCATTCCTCGAAGACTAGTCTCTTGCCGCTCTCTCCTTTCTACGCTCTCGTGAGAATCTCGCAGCTGAAACTTGCAGCTTCGCACTTGCGACAGGGACCCCCGAAAGTCTTTCGAAGAACCCGAAGTAAACTCTCTTTTGCGTTCCAACCCCCAGACAAACCCCACGGGCAGCAAGACTATAGGGGTTGCTGAGGAATCGAGTAAAAATTCTCTAGTATGCAGGGGATCTGCAGTTGATCACTCAGCAGGAGCAGTGTACATGATAGCCAGTCTGACTATCCTAAAGTTACGTTCATACTTACAAAATACATTACCAAGATTTGGTGCAGGTACCGCTTCAAATTAAAAAAAAAAAAAAAAGTCTCAAAGAACGATTGAAATGATAATGGAAAAAAAAGCGAAGATAACGTTACGGGAATACACTTAAAGAATTGATATCCTCGAGCAGCTGTCGATATATGACAGTGGCAGAATAATGTATGTCAATCGATACTCGATTGAAAATATAAAGACGTCGAATCAGACGCGGACAAACGCTGGTCCATGTAAATTGGTCCTTTTGAATCCTCCCGAGGGTGTCTGGGACTAATCCTCTAAGACCCAAAGAGAATCCCTGGTTGTTCTATCCTGACAGAGGGTGGTTCTGGTGGATTCCGGATGAAATTCTCATTGGTACCAGGTGAGGGTAATGGCTCCGATGTCTGTATCTATAGATTAAATAAGGACGGTTAAGGCACCTGTAGATCAGGGATGTAAATGGGTCCAGAGATCAGATAGCTTTATCTAGGGACGAGAAGCTTGAATATAAAACAGGACCTCCGACATGAGCGCATCCCGACCGCACCCTTATACGATCTGATCACGGGATCATTCGATCCAGCATCCGGCAAGACTTGGACGCAGCTTCATTCTCCTGGACCTTGTATTTCCTTTTTCTCATCACTATTCGTGTATCTTCAACTACGATAGGATCACCAATTATTCGAGAGGATGTTACGTCGAGCATGAGCCTGTCAATTACCGGGGCCGACCTCGCCCATGAGAAACGATCTTCCACTGATCACTCTCATCCACATCAGCTCCTCTCTTCTTAGTCAGAGATCCAAGTAACTCTTACGTCATATTCGATGGATCTATTTAGTGCTGTCCCAGGTGATGATCTCTTGCATTTTATTATTTGCTTTTAGCCTGTGCTTTTTTAGACTTTTTTTTTTTTGTATTATCTTCTACGAGCTTGTAGAGCCCATCTCTTCTCTTGTAAAGTAGATCTCGAGCGATCGAACTCGCTTTGCCATAGGCTCTTGGTGACGCCACTTTTACTGTACATAGAGACAGGGACGGACCAAACATTTACACTTCTTGTTACCCTTCTGCACATTCCGTTCGTCCCTCTCTGGAAATCCTCCCTTTCCAGCAAACCCTTCGAAAATACGCTTCGCCGATTTATCGTAGCGCCACTGCGAATTAGCATCTCTCCTCCTGTATTTGCTCTCGTGTTTATATGTATACGTCCGGTCTGTTAACAGTAAGGGATTACTGTGTACTGTGACGTCATAGTAATCGTACGGCATCGTCATAAATTCTACAATCACTTAGCAATGGCAATTAAATTTTCATTAAGAAATTTGTTACAAATTGTACGATAAAAAAAAATCTCCTTCGGTATTATGGCTTTGGATTTTTCGTTAATTTTTTTCAATTCGTCTTCATCTTCCTTTTAACGAAATTTCTTAGTCAGGGCCCTCTAAATCGCAGATTCGTCCCTGAAATTTGCATGCTTAGTCACCATATGCACACGTAGTTTGTTACCGCCGCCGTTACCGCAGCCACTGCTGATTGCTGATTATTCACAGACGCTAAAATATACACAGGACGTCCTGACAACCCTCTACGAAATCCATGTGCCGCACGCACCCCCCGCAACCACCCCCAACGAGACCCCATCGATACACCCTGCTCAGGGCGGATCGTTTGCGGCCAGACTTGCCGTAGTTTGTCTCTGTTCCTATACAGCGTCAGGTTAGGTTGCCAGGATAAGATTATACGGCGAAAGGTTATCGCAATGAAAAAGATTTTCTCCAAGCATCCCCCGTCACGAGTCGCTTAGAGCGAAGGAATCGCTTGGAATTTTCAAGGGGCAATTAAAAACTCATCGATAATTAACACAACGGGAATCGTCTCGTGTTGCGTAGTCGTTTGGCGTTAACAAGATAACCACAATTAACGTCTATTTTAATTAATTATACAACACCCGGAAAGTCCCCCCCCCCCCCCCCCTTTACAATTCCTATCGCAACTTCCGGCACGTGTATTGCGAATATCTGAATTTCAAAGAAGCACTCAGAAAAATGTAATCCTGTCTTACTTACCCAGAATCCACAGGATAGAATGTGGAAATGAAGATTTCGAAGAAATCGCGAAGGGCGTGAACTTTGCCCTTTTTTTAATGCGTCACACCCCAATTTACCACAATTATTTACAGATGGCGGAGTTCATGCAAAGGGTCGAGAGTCTTCAATCTGGTGCTTCAGCATCCATTATAATAAAAGTGACTCCGTGACATGGAAAATATCGCTAATTATTCGCGAGAGAGAAGAAAGGAATGAAGAAAATAAATTAGTAAGAATTTGCCACATTTAACCGGAATCCATGGTCGTTTGTGAAAATTACAATTTAATGATAATTAAATTCAAAAGTAAAATAGGGATTCGTGTTAATTCATTTTTTTTTTTACTCTCGATATTCCTTACGACACCAGAATCGCAGTTTTCGAACTACTATTTATCCTCTACCTTATACAACGATCGAACCTTACAAAGAAATTTTTGATATAAATGAAAAAAAAAATACTCGATTCTCAATACTATTTGTACAATAATATCCATATGAAACTTTTTACATATCGACCGACCTATTTCGATTAGGTCACCGATTCACGTAAAAATTATCTTCCAGCTTCGTAAAAAATTCCCTTTCTCCCCAGAAGCCCCCCGACCGTTAATCCCCGTTAACGCTTGACCATACGAAACGTACGGAAGACAAAGTACAGATAACAATAATTCACGTTGACTTTTACCAAGAAATATTATCTCTCAATTTTTCCAACATTTTCATGATAACGTAAAAACAATTATAATCCATAGAAAGGGGGTGAGGGGGGGTCGGGTAGCCCCGTGAACATTCACCGTACGCCTTGAAAAAAGTAATTGGAAAATAATTCCAAAGCAACGTGCAATTCGCAACGGGCACGTAAGTATAGTCCGTGGGTCGCTGCAGTGCATTCGAAATTAGTATCTATGGGCACGGCAATGCGTAAAGGGCCTAACCGAGGGTGGCAGGAATACGTAGAACGTAGCGGAGGCCTCTCGACACATGCATTATTCAAGCAACGTGGTCCTAACTCACGCAAGACGCATCCTCTACGCCAGGACCCGGACGCCGCACCGCAACCGAGTTTACCGAGCGCGGTCATTTGTACTCGACAATCAGGGCTATTTGTTAAGAAGAAGAAGAAGAAGATCCCTTCCTAGCTTAGTCATTCCTCTTTCTCCACCTAGCGGCAACTCTTGGTACCAGTAGAGATTATCGTACCGAATAATATGCCCAGTACTGGACTCGGGATAATGAGGTTATAACGATATATATATTTTGAGGTTATAAACGAATTTGTAAAATGCATTGTTGGTGGGGATGGATAATCACCTGGTAAATATATATATATATATATACGAAAGTTGCTTCGTTTGACTTTCTAGTTTATTTTGTTATCTTGTTTAGTGGGGGGGAGGGGAGACGGCCAATTGGCGGTTAAGTTGGTATACGGATCGTTTCGATGTTTTCTGGGAAATTGAAGATTTTTAGTATTCCAGACAAGCCCAGTACGCATGGCGAATTCTTCCTTTTAAAGTGTCTAGGATACCTACCGGTTCCTTTCGGCAGCCATGCTTGTCTGGGGTTCTCTGGTGGAAACAAATATTTGCGATAACTCCAAACCGAAAAGGTCCGTCGCAATTTTCCAACCTGGTATCCCTTAGCTTGATTCATACTGTGTGCTCAGTGTGATACTTGGAACGGAAACATGGCAGACTCTGAACAGTCGGTTGGTTTTCATCGAGAAACAGTTGAGAAATTCTTGTGGCTTTTATACAGTGAAAACTTGTCCTTGTTCTTTTGATTATCCGAAAACTTTAACTAGACAAATAGTATGGATTACTTGAAAGGTCTCTTGTAATTTTATGTGCTAACTTTGAACGACAGGTTTTCTCTTTAAATAAAATCCTGCAAAAAGTGTATTCTAATAAATTTTACATTTCTTCGAAATGGCTTTTGGCTCCGTTTTTGCCTTATCTTATTATTCTAAATAGCCCGTAGACAATACAAGGATCCGCGTGCGGCCACTGAACTATAGGAAGGCAGAAGCCAGCAGATCAGGTAGCAAAAGCTTGTTGAAGATCCTCACTGTAGAGTTGACTGTTGGTGCTGCTCCTCTCGTAGACGTGTGTGCTTGTGTGTGCTTACCTAGTTAGTAATTTTTAATTAGCGTGTATTTACGTAATTTCAAACCCACTTAGCGAGTAACAGGCTGCCTTAGAGCTGATCCAGACCGAGCTGCGATAAACATTTAAGTTTCTCAAAGTTCCCGGAGTCTCTTCTCAGGCATCTTATAGATCCTAAACTTAGACTGGGAACCAATGCTGGCGTCTTCTTTGCCAATCCTTTCACATTCTCTCGCTCTCTTTCTCTCTGACACAGAGACACGAAAATCCTGCTGTACCCGTTTTCGTGACGAGCCTTACGTTCCTGATGTAATTTCATATTTTCAAAGTACTTTCAATTCCCCCTCGTTCGTACCGCGAGGTGGGATAAAAGAGTCCAGAAAATTGGAAACGAAGAGAAAGAATGAGCAAATGCCCGATAAATGGGCTTTTCGATGATACCTCAATTTCCTCTTAAATCATCCCCGTCCAAGAAACTTTCACTGGTGTATGAAAACTCGAATCCGATCTCTATGACGAGAAAGAAGTCGATACTTTGCAAAGTAAACTTTGACCGGGATTGATAGCTTTACGCGTGTATCGTTAAAATAATTTCATTCATAATTATCCAAAAATAATATGGCGAACGATATTTTCAAATAAAAAAATAATCAATATCCTTTTATCGATTACTACGATTCACCTGGCACATACGTTACTGCTTATTTAAATATTAACTATACGCGTTATCAACAGTCGGAAAAAAATCGAATTTATCGAAAAATTGATAATAAAGACACGCTAATCCATTCTATTCCCATAGGGATTCGTCATATCGACGATTTCCATATAAGAATTTCAAAAGGGGTTGAAAACATTCTAAATTGACGTATCGTTACGCGTACAAGACTACCGAGAGACAAATTATTTTTCTCGATCTTCCCTCGAAGCTTCACTCTAATTAGATAGTCTTAAAGATCAAATTAAAGTGACGTCATATATAGATACTCCGTACACTAAACTGAGCTACGAGGCAGAAAAGTCCGATCAGATCTCGTTGTCAGTGGTATTAATCGACACCCATCAGTCCGTCAAGGTGCTCGTTAAGGATCTCTTCCCGTGGGATAGAAGTCTATTCCTGAAGGATCCGTCTTCGTGCCCAAGTTCCTCGATAACATCCAAGGTGAAGACGACACAGGATAGAAGGAACTCGGTGACACGAGACATGTTTCCGAGTGCATGTCACACCCATGCAGGAACCAACCACTCGAGCCATCCATCTTAACGTACCAGCCAAAGGGCTTTTATTCAGGGACCATTCCTACGTATCTAGGACCCATTTACATCTATATACTATCTATATATATATATATCCATGTACACCCCTTGTACGATACCGTGCATCATCCCCATTGAGCTCTTCTGCATTTTGCGGCAGCAGCAACCCCCTGGGCCGTGACGACAATACTTCAACGCCTCGCCTCTATTTATTCCTAGCTACACATGAGGGATGCTGGTAATGTCTTTACAAGGGTGCATATCTCTCTCTCTCTCTCTCTCTCTCTCTCTTTTTCGGGGGTAGTTTCTTACCGGTCGAGCTTTACCGAGCTTCGCTGGTACAGGAAGGCGTCGCCGAGAGCGTCGATACTGCTGCTCCGCTTGCTTCTGATACCGATTTCGCTCCAGGGGTGCCAGTGCTAAGGGGATGATGGAGAGAAAGTAGCATTTCCGTAGCAAGGGTAGTTAGCCGAGCCTCCTTTCGACAGACGCGTCAGGTGGCTGGACTTAAGATGGTTTCATTCCACCGTCTACTATGCATCTTGGATATACGAACTACGGGTTATCCTTGGCTGCTGCCTTTTTGACATTCTAATATCCCAGGGATCCATTTCGAAACTCGAATAGCGTTTTCAATAGTTTCTGTTCCACTTCCCTTTGAACTGTTACCGATACTCGTACGATACTTTCAGTACTCGCTTATACCTTTTTCGCTGGCGTAGAACCGAATTCGTCTCTAAAGGGCGATGGATGTTTAGCGCAGTGATAGACACAGGTATATAGGGAAGATTGAATAAGAGCCACTGTACCAGCAGCTATTCTTCCCTTGACTGCGTTTTGTCCCTTATTAGATATTCCATTTTATTGAAGGAGCGTAGCTTATTCCTACCTACTCTGCATCCCTTTTCCTTTGGCTGAAATAGATGCGCCCACCGACGCCATTCGCCAGCCAAACCCGCCCCCCCCCCCCCCCTACTGCCCCACGATTCCGTTTCTGACGTTCCTTCCGCTTCCTTCCGCTTCCTTCCTTCATCGACAAGACATCGCTTTATTCGGCATCTCGAATTTCAGACTTTATTATTCACCCTTTCGCAAACCTACCCTCGTCATCCCTCTATTTCATCTCCCCAACGAAGAGACTTTGTAGGAATCTTCGGAAAGCGGTTACTGATAAGAGTTTACGGTGGGGAGAGGGAAGGGGGAGAGAATACGTATCTATAGGAAGCCATCACTGCCATCGTCGTCTTAGGGGATGCATGAGATTTTTTTTTTTTTTTTTTTTTTTTTTCTTTATTTCCTCCTAGATTCTCACCCCGCACTCAATTCATTCTCTCGTCCGCCTCGGGTTGATAAAAATTTCAGGGAAATTCAAGGCGTCTGAGGTTCAGTGAGGTTGTGTTGTAAAAAAACAAAAGAGTATCGAAGAGTGCTCCGAGAAGCATTGTGAGATACGACACCAAGAGCACTTACGCCTTTCCCTTCAATTTCAGGAGAAAGAAGGAAAACAAAAAGGAAATTCAAAGAGTTTCATGGGGTTTTTTTTTTCGAATATTCAGAGCTTCGGTCCTGAATAACTTGAGCTTCTACGTCCGTCGATTTCTGTTCTGTATTGTTTGCGTAACTATGATCGTGCGATAATTAATTGTGATCGATTAGGCGAACCGAGGGTTGGGGCGTTATTCCACTTGGTAGCGCTTTCAAAGTTTCTCCTGGATGCTCTGGGCTTTCAGAGAAATCGATAGTCATAATCGGAGCAACGTAATTCCGAAGTGGTGTCTAGCATAAAGTTCTTACAGATGATGGAATGAAATTACCCCGTAATTATCTATCCTAATAATATCGTCAGAGAATCTAAAGATTGATATACAGTAAAATAGATAATTTTAAAATAAATATATCTATACGTGTATAATGATAGAGGATGAAGAAAATTTTCAAATAAATTCTACAAAGTGAAAGATTTAAAAAAAATGTCTAATCTCGTTCAAGCCCCACCCTTTCTCAGCCTCCATGTATCCCTCAAGCTAATTCCCAGCTATGCGTATCTCTGTACCAATAACCCCTTCTCATCGCTCATCCTCCCAAATCAGTGGTTTACTCTCGAAGATCTTTAAATGATCAATCCCCCACGTGACTTCGACACAATGACGAAGTCTAATCTATTCTCGTGATCTGACTACCGCCGACACGTTTACAGGAGCGAGAGTCTCGACTGAACGGCTGATTATGTCAGTCCAGGTAACCACGTGCGTTTGTTTATCTGATCACGCGTTATAATGACAGACAGGCTACCGGTCCTGGACCGATACGCTCTCTTCCTCGGGACCGTAGACTGCTGTGTGGCCTGCCAAGATTAGGATGGCTGTCGCCCAAGGCAAGGTCTATCTGCCCCTTGGTAGGGTAGTTAGTTGGAACGAATGGTCGCTGAATGAATCACCGCTAACCAATTAAGGATATTCTGAACCCAACAGACTTTGGGACTGCTCCAAAATATCTCACTGTCTAGGACGATGTGACATCTTTCTCGAATCGAACGTAGGACCTGCATCAGTTGTGATACATCTAGAGATGCGTAGCATAATGAACATCAAGGTGCAACGGTGGAATTTTTCCTCGAGAAGAATAAATGTATCACGGTCCAATTATCAAAATTATACGAACACACTTGGACAGTGGAGTCGGGAGGTAGCAGGGGTTGGGGATAGAGGGTATATATGCTGGGCCAGAGGGCTCTGAGAGTCCAGGGGGTGCCGAGTGCCGATTTAGGGGATGAAGCTGGCATGGAACAGTATAAGGGTGCAGAGAGAGAGAGAGAGAGAGAGAGAAGGGTGACGCGACGCAGAGCTCTCCTCCGGTAGGGTAGGCGACGGCGCAATTCGTTGACGATGCTCTGCGCATGCGCCGTGTGGGAGTACAGCTGTGACTTGGGTCGAACGAGGAACTAGTCAGTGCAGTGGCTGCTCCCGTAGAGTGAACATTGATTCGCGCGCGTCCACACGTTTCACATATACGACTCCGTGATAACCCGATATACAGTCTGTGCGCTGCCTATACCTATATTATGTCCATCCTCCAGCACCGATATCAACGCCATCCCCGTCGGTAAAGACTTTTCTACCTATCCGTGGAACATCCCTCGGGCTCCTGACGTTTAACATTTTTCTTTCTGATTCTTCTATCTTCCCTTGTCACATTATTTTTTATTTACTTTTTTTTTCTCCTTTTATCTCCCGCATTCCGTAACAGTTGTATCGTTTATAGACATATCGGCTTTAATGTTATCACGTACGCAAACGCGAGTGTACCCAAGTGCTATACAGGATATTTAAAACTCGTCTGATGGTCTCCTAGCGATTTAAATCTGCCGCGCGTTTGTGCCAATAATGGTGAAATAAGTGATAGTGAAGTGTCCTGTGCAATGAGAGAGGCAAAGGCTCTACCGATAGCTCTAGAGGACAAATGTACCAGCCAGGTTCGTGACTTTGTGATATTACTGCGAATCTTACTGTGATTTATCTTTTCACGTGGTTTCGGGGTGACAATTGGAGTTTTTTTCATTCGTTTCATTCAGTGCACGAATCTTAGGACGTGAAACGTTCCCACCACGCCCATCTGCTGCACTTACTCGACTTACTCCCCGATCTTGTATTACGAGGGTAGAAACAATATATTTCACGTAATCGTAATAACGCGATGAATTTGTAAGAAAAAATTACGATAATCTGTGCGACTGCGTGAAATTTTATAATTGCGATTCCTTCAATCAAAATGTCGTGATTCGGGATGATCCGCGCGGTTTTAAGATTTGGGTGAGGATGTTTTGAAAAGCGGCCATTTTCCTATTTCCCCATTTAATTGACGCTACTCCTACCGAGAGCGAAGGGTGGAAGCGCGAAATTGCTGTTCGATCGTTTCGCACTCGCAATAATAAACTTTACTATTGCGAATTAGTAAAAAGGAATCGAGGAAAGAGAATCTCGTTTTCATTTGACTCTCGTTTGCGGCGCATTGCTAATTGGCAAACGAGGTCGAACAGCAAAAACAATTTCAATGCAAAATGACGCCCGGTTAAATATCGAAAATTGTGCACGTTATCCTTGAACGACGTACCGCTAATGACAAGATAGTGTGAATCTACAATTTCAACCCTTTTACCAGCTTACATCTTCTTTATCAAGGAGTAATTAATTACCAAGTAAAACAGATCCCAAGTGGTTGGCTTATCGGCAGGTCGTAACTCTCCCCGATTAATTCAGCCCTGATAATTATCATCTGATAATACTTTGGCTGCTTTTATTATTTCGTAAATATAACAAAAATATTCATTAAATTCGTTCCTCAATTTTATCGTTGATCCAATCAAACTTTATTAGTGCTTATCCTCCTACTGATAACGTTAAATAAAGTTTGCCGAATTTTCTCTCAGACCCACGACGGATCCGACGAATCAATATTAAAGTCAAGTTGTTGATTTTCATTCGGCGACGGGAACATCGAGGCATTCGGGATTGGCGACAATACGCGCAAATTGCATATGCAATTGCTAGACGCTATCAGAGAGAGAGAGAGAGAAGATAGAAAAATACCGTAGTGCCAATAAAGCATGTAGCGCTAGGGTCCGCTAGGCTGATAGGGTTGAGAGAAGGGCTTTTATCGTGGGGTTTAAGTTGGCGAGTTTTAAGAGGTGAAGTATGGTCGGCAATCCTATTAACGGTGCTGCTGCTGGGTGGTAGCCTCAGTCTGATCGGAGTGAGGTAGTTTAGGGCGTCTCTAAATGAGCGACGAGAATAGAAGGCAGCGTGAAAACAAACGGAGCGTGGAATTTTAATGAAAACAAATGTAACTTGTATTTTCTCTGAACACATAGAACCTCGGTGAAAGGCACGTTCGCGTTTTAAGGAACGTGCACGCGCGCCCCTTCGACGAACCCAGCAAACCCACCCACCCCCCCCCCCCTCCCTCCCCCCTCAATCCCAAACCCACCAGAGGCGGGTGTGACGAAAATAGTTGTTCGCGAAAATAATGACACATGCTATTACGACAGTTTTTAAAGGGACGGAAATTACGGCGCCTGAGCGCTGCTGAAATTTCTCTCGACGCTTTTATTATCCGTTTTGTCATTATTCCTATCATCGTTATCACGTGACTTTAAGGGATCGATACTTCATGTCCGTTTAAGAGAAGAAAAAAAAAAGTAAATGAATAAATAAAAAGCGTGCCGTTAACTATGCTCTCTTGACAAGGAGGCTAGTGTTTCTTTGTTCTCCTTTTTCTTATCTCCGTTCAACTTATCTGCTTTACTGTCTGGATCTTCTGAAAGTCTTTCTGTCTTCTTGGCGCGATATTTCTCCTGGGACGGTATAAAGATGATAGGGAGACGAAAAAAGTAGAGAAGATTGAAGTTCCGAGTAGCGATGCAATTATTTTTATCCAAGGAAGAGAAAGAGAGAGAGAGAGAGAGGGGTGGGGGTGGGGGGGGATGAGAGAGAAAGAGTCATCGGCTTTGACGAAAGCCGTCCATTAAAAATAGTTAAGTCCGTTACTTGGCAATAATCGCCTGGTGGTCGCTGACCCCGACCGCCAATATATCATGTAAATCATCCTTTATGCAGTCAAGACATTTTGCTTCTTTGCCTTCTTTTCCTTCTATCCTTTTCTCCTCTACTCGCTCGTTATCGCGCTTCTTCTATATCTCCTCCCGACACACTATCGCAATCGTGTTATGTGCTTCGACTCGGACGTTTTCATCCCTCGTTCTCTCTTTAGATAAATGATGCTTTCTACCCCGTAAATTTCTTCCACGAGTGGCGGAGGGTCACGCGCATGCGCACCTCCTGCACCAGTAGTGCTGCTGCTGCTGCTGCTGCTGGTTCTGGCACGGGGACGTGTGTGCACGTAATGTCGGATATCCAAAGCGGCTGTACGCATCTGCCTGCGTGTACATACGTATGTACGTAGTAGTGTGGGATTTCTAGGGGTTGAAAAGTGTAAGGAGCGGGCGCAGGGGGGAGGCGAGGCGACGACGGGATGGGAAGAGAAAGTAGAGAAGAGAATTTCCGCAAAGCGTATAAAGCGAATAAAGGGAAGCGGAAGTGTCGTAAAAATCCGCGGCTCGGAGAAAAGAGAAAATGGAGGGGGGGAGGGAGGAGGAGGTGGACGCCAAAGCACCGCGGTGGTTGCCGGGGAAATTGCGCCGCTAGGATAGGCAGGCAAGGAAGGACAAGGACGCACATTTGAAAATGTAATCAGTATAATAGCGAGGTGGTTCTGTGCAACCGTAGTACCGACGGACGCCCGACGTCGCGATGCCTCCGTTCTTTTTTTTTCCTCTTTTAATACCTCATATTCTCTCTGCATCTCTCAACTTTTCCTCTTTCCACATATTCACTGAGTATCTCTTGTCGCGCTCTCCCCTCTCTCTCTCTCTCTCTCTCTCATTATTCTCTTTATTTCTTCTCCTCGCTTTTTCTCCCCATACACAACCTCGTCTGTTCTCTCCTCAACAGTCTGGACCCATGTTTTCATCTGTCGACTACCTACCTACGTATCTCGTGGGATTTTTAACGTCTTCTTTTTTGTTTCTCTGCTTTAATTTGTTAAAAGCGTGAAAAAGTATAAGGAATGCCGTATTCGATGGTGCACGGTCTCTGTGCGTGGACGCGGATGCATGCGGGCACCTAGACTCTTCCTCGGCTGCCTCATCATTGCGCACCGAATGATGCCTCTCGTCTCCGTTGTCTCCTCGCTCCCTTCGGATCCATCTTGCAAATTTGGACCACTGGCTGCTGGCGCTTTGGGATCTCATGACGCGTGCCGAATTTTCAATTCCAATCAAACGTCCATTGGATTCTCGAGTTCTCATTTGGCTTCCATACTGTACTCTGCGCTCTGATGATCACGAGGATGATCCAGTTCTGCTCCTGGTCCAGGGTACCTCATCGATCAGCCCTACTAGCAAATCCCGTAGAACGTCGCTTAATGTCCTCTGGGGATTGATTTTCTAATTTGTGCCAATTCCCGGATTCTGTCTTTCTCGCTTACACGTCCCCCCCTATCAATCCTTTTCACCTGGAACGATAAAAGTACCTAAATAACTGACCTGATGAAACCTTGAAAATTCTCATTTCCCTGATAACACAAGAGACAACTGTATCTCGTCTATTCGGCAAATACCAATTTTCACCGAATAACATCTTGCTCGTCTTTAAATCCTCATTTGGATTCACGGCGGCGTCTGGTTGAATCAATCGTTGGATGAATTCGAGGGAAAAAAAAGAGAATAAGGAGTCTGCTGATATCGACGCGGATGCTGCGCATGATTGAATGAGTTATAATCTGAATGATTGTGAGAGTCGAGGCTGTCCCGAACGTCTACGCTGGTGGCTGAAGTACGTGATGGAGCTGATAGACATTATCGAGGTCGACGAGGTCGGGTGTCACGGAGACTACATGACTCGGCCAGGCTGAGCCTAGCTTCCCATGCTATACGTTCCACATATATATATATATATACATCCTCACCACACGCGTAAGTGTATAACTGTATCTACACGACGTAGTTACGCTTACGCACCGACACGCACTCTCGCTGATCATGTGCGTGCAGTGTCACATACGTGCACACACGTCTCTCTCTTTATCCCAGTGGAACTCTCCTCCCTGTCCTCCCCTCCTCACGCACTATTCCACACATGACAGGATAGGCTAGAATAGTGACCGCGACACGGTACATGGGCAACGTCAGGCTAAACCCTACTAAAGCTCGTAATGTATAGCCACCGCAGCCCCTGCTACATCATCACCACCACCACCACCACCGCCACCACCACCACCACCACCGCCACCCTCTTGGCAAAACCCCCGACGAGTAACTCTCTCATCTCTTTGTGCGTCCATACTCGGACTGGCTGTCACCGGGCAGCAGCACAGCAACCCTTACGGCACAGCGGCGCTATATTGGCGCCGACGAGTTATCGAGCTACGTATATAGTCACGAGTTTAATGAATGGCTGATTAATTACAACACCCGACGACCCTGATTTTATCCGATAGAAAACGCGTATCTCAGTGTATTAATAACGACGTGGAACGCGCGGCGAGGACCAAGCGTGAAAAGTAGAGTTTTTTTTTTCAAGGGAGAATTATGATTGTTTTTTTTTTTTTTTTCTTCAAATTTGAGCAGAAGTGGAAGGTAACTGAGACTGATGCGAATTTGGGAAACTACTCGTGTTACGTAACTTTATGGTTAATGGATGAGTCGAAGGGATGCTTGGGTATCGGATTATCACTTCGTCAAGATTTTGGGATGTCTTGATCTCTTTTTTTTTTTTGAGTTATAAATTCTTCTTAATACCTGCTCTTGGGTTACGTGCTGGAGATTACTCTGGCTCTTGTCTGGAGTCTCTTTTCTTAAATCTATATTTATTGTTTATTCGATAATAAAAGTTTCCGACGTTACATGGACCCTTTGACAATCGTTAACAGCTGCCCGTTGCGATTCTCGAGTCTTCTTTGGTTTCTCTATCTCCGTCTCTTCTTCTTCGTTCGCCTCAACGCGCAAGAGTCTCCGTTTAATAAATCAACGAGTGTTTTATTGCCATTCTCGACTCGGTGCTTTGATATTAAAATGTTTATCGGTTCGGAACTTCCGGGCGGCTATACCTTTTGAAGTGCCGACCCGAAGTGAAATTTACGAGAAACTCCGGTTTCCACGTTATACCGTAAATCGTTCTAATTGGGCCACGGCTTCCTCCAGGGTAGTTTGCAGTTTCCTTTTCCTATACCGGTCGCCGAAATTCCAAATTCGAAATCGCACCGAGGCCAATTTACTTGCATTGCATCGCTCCTCCCCCCCCCCCCCCCCTCCCATCCACCCTCCTCCCGCAGTCCCCCGCGGGCATTTTACCTTCCTCGTTTACACTCACACAGGGACGCGTCGGTTGAATTTCCCTGCTCCCAACCCCTCGCGCAACACCCCTCCAACCCCCTGGCCAAATTCACTGGAGCCGTAAAACGATGCAGAAGCTATGAGCTGAAATGCGTCCAGTCATCCCCTCTGCGTTTCTGGCTGATGCTCGGACAGCAGCCCTAAAACAATATCTCGGGATTCTCCCAGCGCACGTCACTCACTCATATGGGGTCTGACTTTATTTTGCCAATCGACGCGAACGAACTATCGAGCCTCTATCGTTCATTCTTTTGAATTCTCTTCAATTTGAGGCTATTGGTTTTCTCTTTTTAATTTACTACTTTGTACAAGTAGACGGGGCGGTCGGAATGGGTTGACATAACGGCAGGACTTTTCAAATTTAATATTTAAGAGGTTTAATAGATTTTTTAATAAAAATTTTTGGAAAATTTACATTTTGGCCCCCTGACGAGGACTACGGAATTTCGCTCATCTATTGACATATTTATGGACAGTTAATTAAAGTTTGATGGGTGATGACGGGGGGGAATAGTGTTTAGCAGCAGCGTTAATTTGTATTGGATTTACATATTGATTGGCCGCCTTACGTAAGTACCTGTTTCCTGAAATTCTTTAGTTTTATTGGCATTCATTGTCGAGCTTACCTTTCTCTCCTACAAGCATCCCCTTACGTGACTCGCGGCAGCAATTATTTTTCTTCGGGCTACTCCCCGACAAGGTAAAATCCTGTTAAAATAGGGGCTGACGCGTGGGTTTTTGCCAAAGGCCTAGACTTTTCCTTAACTGAAACGAGACTCGAAGCGAACCGTGCGCGAAAGTAGGCATTAAAAGTTTTCCTCGCTAATGAATGGCTTCGCTCCAACAGTCCAGGGATTGGAACTTTGAATTCAACCCCCGTCTCCGAGCAATGGATACGAGCCGCGCCAGCCCGATAGTCAATAATACCAAACAAAAGTCGTGCGAGGTTCCTTCGAGGCTTTTCAATTAATTAATTGATCAACTATAGAGGGCAAATACTATTGACGAGCGATTCTTATTGATTCCATTAAAGCGGCAGTTTCGTGATAATTTACCTGAAAAATTGTTTAAAAGCAATTTGCGAGTAACTCGGAGCCATTACTCCTTGGAGCAGTAAGTGGCTCAATCTAGTGTTTGCGATTGCAGGCTTGACTCGGGGGGGGGGGGGGGGGGGGGGAATTGATTTGG
>JASANN010000519.1:101380-120805 GCA_031762395.1 Calameuta pygmaea | reverse complement strand
CCAAGAGAGGCGGAAGGAGAATCAAAGAACGACATTGGAGCAGATTAGAATCATGACTTATCTGCATGAAGATCTTCGCGATTCCCGTTTCTGTCGTTCTAGATTATTTTCCTTTACGTTTTTCAGTCCGCCCGACGCCGGCAGGGATATTTTTCCGATTTGTCGTACACACCCCCTGTGTGCTTGGATATGTAATATTCAACCCCTAAAACGCTTCGGGCAATCGTTGTTGTATTTCAGAAATTCTCGAATCGAAAATATCAGTAACTCCGTCGCACTATGGAAACTGTCGCTGTGCCGTTTCCATGGAATTTCACGAGACAAACTCCCTGCTTTGAAAGTCACCCTTAAAGTCAAAAGGGTGAGCTGCCGCAGGCTCGACGCCTAATACTTTTCTTGTACCTCGCAATCATATAAGTCTACGGGCAAAGCCCTAGACCACGCAAACGAATCTGTACGATGAATATCGAGGGATGACGAAGAGAAAAAAAAAAATATTTATATAAAATAAAAAGAGCATTTTACTAAATTCACGTTGAAGTAATAATGACAAATTAAAAGCACCCCTGCACACATGCCGAACACGTACGTCCAATTTCACGTGTCCTCGGCAGGACAATAGACCGATACCGGAAATACAGCTCCTCCATTCTTGTACGGAAATGAAAAAAAAAAAAAGTAATTAAAGCAAAAAGATGAGGAATTTTTTGTTTCCTCTCCCTACTCTCTTTCTCTCTCTCTCGAATCAGAGAGAATCCGACCAATGGCCGTAGCTTATCAGAGGACCACCACGACCGCCTCTAATTCCGTATTGACGGCGGTATCGTTTTGATAAATCACGACAATTACTCGAGGGGGGCCCCCCAGTGCTCGCATATGTCCCACACCAGAAAAGGGGTCAGCCTATTTTCCAGCTAGAGAGCCCTCCCCTCTCCCCTCCTCATACTATAGTCTTAGCGGGATAGCCTAAACTTCCCCTTTCATTGTGCCCGATCTGGGAACGCTTTTTGCCAGGGTCGACTCAATGCCTCCAAGGATTATGGGCGAGGCTCGCTAAGTCCAGGATAAATGTGCGCTCGTGACCCTATACCCTATACATGTATTTGCCATATACGGAGACGGACACGTGGATACGCCTATATGTACTCCAGGAGTACAGAGAGAGAGAGAGAGAGAGAGAGAGAGAGAGAGAGAGAGAGAGACTCCCCTTTCCTTCTATCACCGTACTTGCACCCCCTACACCTCCGGATCATCCCCTACGGTCAAATCCACAGTCATTTTAAGGCCGGTTCCGCTCGCACATTTTCCCAAACAATTTAGCTCTTTTACTTTAACGCGTGCATGTGTTATGTGCGTGCATGCGATTTTCGTCTTATCCAATTGGATCCAATCTAGATTATCAATGCAGGGCTGGTTGCGTTCGCACGAAAGAGAGAGAAAGAGAGAGAGAGAGAGAGAGAGAGAGAGAGAGAGAGAAAGGAAGGGAATATCCAGTAAACTCAATAGGGTAATATTTTCTTTCAATTTCGTTGGCGAAACGCGAAATGAAAGGGCGGCAGCGACGTGGTATCGCCTTTCTCCTACTTTCACTCGGCCGCCCTGGGTGCAATGGAAAGAGGGGGGATGATTCTGTGTGCAATAGCCAAATTATAGATGAGTATCAACCGCACGTGATCCGAGCAGATAATACGGCAAATGAATAGCCCCCGTTCTCGACAATGAGTGGACCTGCTGACTGTTCCCTGCGTCCCTCCTGGTCTTAACTCCTCCACCCTTAATCAGTTTCCGATCCCCGTAATTATTAAGGGACGTTCATGATCCGTAGAATGCCATCGTGTTCTCTCACTCTCTCTCTCTTTCTCTCTCTCTCTTTTTCGCTCCATCATTCGTATACGGATATTCACAGTACAAACCTGTGTCAGGCCGTTCAGGTAAGGAAGACGAGTAGATTGGTTATGCTCCATTTCGAAAACCACGACGCTCTCGAAATTGTCAATTAACTCTCGCCCTGAGGTCGAATCAACCCCGGGGATAACCTCGTGCTGGAATTTAGTATTTAAATGAGGCCGATTCGAGACAAAGGAAGCGGGTACCGCTTTCACGAGGGTAGAAAAGATCGAGAACCTGGAGGAACCCCACCTGGTTTTCCAATCTCATTTCGATCACAGGAAAAGTGTCACCCCTATCTGCCTTTTAGCGTCTAAGATTTCTTTTTTTTTTTTTTTTCTTTCATTTATTCTTCTCCCCAGCTTCCCTGTAGTGGAATTACCTTGAAGGGTGTCGGAGTATATCTGTATATGTGGTTCTATTCCTACGAGGCTTCGTCTAAGGGTAGTTAACCCTGTTACCAACAGATCGATGTTTCGGGGATAGCTGAAGATTGGGTTACAGGAGATTGGCGAAGGGGAGGTTACGGTGTCAAGTGCGCCCTTGAAATTCCGTCACTGTGCAAGGGTGCAACCATCCCTTTTGTTTTCTACCTCAAACACTCGTGCAGTCGTCTCGCTCGGTAACAACCCTCCGCCCCCTACCCCCCCGCCACTTAGTAAATCTGCGATCACCTGAACACGGATTCGACTTGGTGGTGATATTTTTTAAAATTTCACTCCATCCGGATTAATCTAACGTGCGCGTTCAACGTGACGAGGGTTGCAGACGTCGCAGTCGTCGCAGTTCGCGGAGAGGGTTGTTTTTGTCAACCCTGTCGGGCTGAACTTTTGTCCCGGCAAGACTGTATACGCGAAATTGGGGTTGGCCGTTAGTCGCCTCGAATCTAGCTCGAGTTCAACCCCCGCGATGTGCCTTGGCAGGATTTTATTTCATCGAGGGTAGTTTTCGTGAAATCTTCCCTTAAAAGCTGGGGGGGGGAGCACCGTTGAATCCACGGAGCTCTCACCTCCCCCCCCCCCTCCTCTGTCGGTTGTTGAAAAAATTGTTCCGAGCGGTAATTAAGCGTCGAATTTTCTTCGTTTTGGTTGGCCAGCGAACGGTCGAGTGGCCACGGTTACGTAAAGGGGTAGTTCGTGAAGGGTGCAGTCGCGGACGAGGGTAAAGCCGGGTACACGGTGATTAAAACGCATTTGAGTTTCAGCCTGACGCTTCTAGTGCTTGCGTACCGCCACCTCTCGACGGCGGCTCGTAATTAAAGTTAATTTTTTAATTAGAATTTTCTCCGCCCTTGGCCGACGACGAGGTCGGCGACGTAGCCGACGTAGCCGACGTAGCCGACGCGGCCTTCGACTCCCGCAGCACGGAAACCCCTAGGAAAAATGTGCAAATAATAAGCGTCCCGACTCGAAAGCACAGAACTCATTACGTCGCCGTTTACGCCGCCGCGCCGATCCTCGAAACGCTAATGCAACAATCCTTAGAAAAATAATTTCCACCCTTAAATTCTCTCGGTTTAATTGCTAGCTTTGTAAATATATACATACTGCATTCCCAGCAGGAGTTAAAGCTCCCTGCGGAAATGGCTTTGAATATCTTAGAGAAATTCTTCGGTGCATTAAGCTACAACCGTTTTATTTTCTTTTTTTTTTTTTCTTTCTGTTTCAGGTGAGTCAAACTACAGGAAACGTTCGTTATTTACACTTTGATCTCGCCCGACTGCTCATCTCAACGTAAGTCATTTTATTATCGTCACAGATTGTCCTACCTGTAATTTGCCCAGTCGTCGAGACGCTTATCAATTTTAAAAACTGTGTATCATGAAGATGAGACAGTAGCTATGACCCAGGCTAATTTAACTACCCGATACTGCATCGGACTCTTAGCCTGAAATTGCGAGTAGCAGCTTGATCCCCCAGAGTGAAGGATGCATCTCTGATGGACCAAGCCAGGAAGTTCCCCGACGTCCCTCGTCCCGATGCCTTAGCCAGCCCCCCACTACCCATTGTCCCAGTAAGTGCAAAAACGTCCGATATGGAATGCCAGCGTGCCGCTGAAATAATAAAAAGAAAAAAAGATAAGGAATCTAGAAGCGAAATGGTGAACAGCAGCAGAAGAGGCTACGTTTAGACATATATAAAGTAGCTCCTACCTATACTGCGCCTCCCTTCCGCTTGACGGCACTTTTCTACTTCGGCGAGCAAGCAGTTTCAGAAATGAGTTTTCGCAAATAGTCTTAAGCGGAATAAATGCTTGACCCCCCCCCCCCTGGGCCCCCAGTCTGCGACACCCGCACCGACTCGGGTGCTATCTAAATTACGTTTCAAAGGTAAAATCCCGTTTTATTTATTCCTCTCGCGAATCAGAGTCATCCACTTCCTGTTGCCAGCAAAGAATTGTCTCTTAAAATTATCACGCTCCCACCCACGATATCCTCAACCACGTTTTACCAGAGTGTCTTTCCCAGGTGTTTCTTTTTTTTATTCTTTGCTTTCTATCTACCCTCGATCCTTCGTTCCCCTCCCATAAAGCTCCTTCGTACCGATACGTTCCGCATAATTTCTCCTCTCACTGTCGGTTCATTCGTACAGTCGCCACAGTCGCCACAGTTTGCTTGTCACTGAGTACCTAACGAGCCAAGAACCCCCCACCCTGGGTATCTTCATAGTCTTCTTGTCACTTCGTTCTTGCGTGTAAACATGCCGATGTGTAACTGACCTGAATGATATACCCGGTGTAAGGGTTGTTCTGGAAGAGACCCCTTCTTTCCTGTGGGCCGCATGCAGGTAACTGCAATCAGGTGGGCAGTGCAAGTTTACGCGGGGTGACGCACCCATCGGTGCAAGAATTCACCCCTGATGCTCCTACTGTGTCTGCACCTACAGTTCGTTCTTGTTGCTTTTACTTTCGCTGCTTCCGAGGTGCTTTTTTTCCTTCTTTTTCTTGCTCGATTCTACGCGAGAGAGAGAGAAGGAGGCTCGTTCTGCCGTGCAGCCCTTAGTGCGCCGCACCCTTGCTCTCTCTCTCTCTCTCTCTCTCTCTCTCTCTCTCTCTCTCTCTCTCTCTCTCTCTCTCGAGCGCCACGCTCTTTCACTCCCTACCTGATTCACTCTCTCTCTCTCTCTCTCTCTCTTACCAAGGGAATGGTATTCTAATGCCTAAAGGGTCTCTTTCTCCCACAGCCAACCTTCGCCTTTCCTTCTCTCTACCATACGACTGCACCCTTTTCCTTGGTTCGTTCGTACATTCCTTTTTTTTTCTCCCAAAGAAGGAAAAAAGCAGGATGGAACCCTCTCGGCATTGACATCGGCAGCTTTCAGGCTAAATGGAAATCCGATATAGACGCCCGCCCTATCTCTCGACCCTTTAAAAGAGACGTTCGCGAAACGTTTCGACAACCCCCCTCCCACCCACCCCTCCCCTATTCACTCGAGTAGAGGAATGAAAAAAACGACTCCAAATTCGATCCTGATACCGCTGGATTATTATTTACCGCCCCACCCGTTTATCCCGTTACTGTATATCGGTCTTAGATCTTTTTCTTTTATCAGCGACCCCGTGAACTTCACCTAGTTCTCTGCGCGACAAAGAGGGACGATTAAATGTATTTCTGGCTGTTATTGATTTCTTTGGAATTTGGCCCCATTTCCGCTGGGAAATATCGAGCTGATAATTGAGGCGAGTTTCGTAACGGGGTTTCCTGGGAAAGAGGGGGGGGGGGGGCGATGCCGGTCGGGGTGCGTTGGCCGATCGGGGTTGTCGGTCCGGGTCGGGTAAATTCCGTTTGGCGGTAGGCGAATCCAAAGGGTGGTGGGCAAATGGGGCCGCGAGACGTACGAGGAGAATTTATTATCGCGTCAGCAAGTAGTCGGGGCTGCTGGGAGGAAATGGGCTGCCGGTGATGCCCAGGGATGAAAAGGGGATGAAAAGGGGATGAGCCTCTTGGTCGGTGCAAGAGATCCTGTTTGCCGACTCGTAAAAAACGACACCCTGCCATAATCGTGTTTGATGGAACACACTGAGGCGCGCGCTGTCGCGTTTCATCACGACCCCCTAACAGTCAGGATACGAGTAGGAGGAAGCGTTATCAGTCCGTACCTATTTCATCCCCTATATAGGCGGATAGGCGGATAGACGGATAGACGGTACCTCGGGTATATTGCGCAGAAGGAAATCGGCGACCGAAACGATTAAGTCCGTCGAATCGAGGAAACTTGCAAAATCCGCGAATATTTTGCCGCCCGTTTCGAGTGTTGAAGAAATCGTTGTAATAAAAAAAAAAAAAAGAAAGTGCTCGGTAATTTTCTTCAGCTGGTTTTCTTCACCAAACCTTCTTCAGATTTCTCCGAATCCCGTCGACAATCTTCCTACTGTGCTTTACGTTTTCTTTTTCTTATTTTCATTATTACCTCTTCTTCCTTTACTTTTCTTCTTTCTCTTGTCTTTATACTCACTACGAGCCAATCGTAGCCTATCAGCATGCAAAGACCCTCCTTTCTAGGAAAGTCCCTCTGATTACCAGGGCTTGGTTTCAAACTGATAATTGAAACAGGATACGAAACAAGAGAGATTGCGCTGCTAGTTCAAAAGAAAGTTTCATTAACGTTCTCCGTTCCTGGTGCATCGGACCTTATCAAGATGCAATATACCTCAAACGTATCGGTCTAATTCAACGGCTCTCGTGTCACCGATTCGATTATGAATAATTTGCCATAATCACGCATGAGATTGGTAGTAGGAAAGGCAAATTGGAAACAGGCATCCATCGATGATTATTCGAGTCATCGATCAGTCTGTCTTTATCTCTTCCTATCACTTTCTCTCTCCATCTCTCCGTTTTATCGCAGACTGATAAGTCTGTAACCGAAGACATAGATCATTTCGAAGAAGCTGTTATGAAATTATAAAAATATTGTTTTAGCGTAAAATTTCAAAATACCAATTGATCGGAAGGATCTCGTGACGACTGGACGATCTAATTGGTCCATTTGAGCTCCGCGCCGATAAGACGGGATCTATAATAGTTCCTGGCGAAGGAACGTAGTGTTAACGTTTTAACGTTAACTTTAACGGTGACGTACCGACGGATTTTCAACTGCTGATTAAAGCGAATTTCCTACGGAAACTCCGGGCCCCGGTAATCCGCTTGACGGGTTTAGCATCAGTCTCTCCTCTCTCTCTCTCTCTCTCTCTCTCTCTCTCTCCTCTCTCTCTCTCTCTCTCTCTCTCTCTTTATCCTCAGCCACCTTTCCACCACCTACCCTCGAGCCCCTCCCTCAATCTCTTCTAATTTAAATTTATTTACATTTGTCCCTTTCTGCATTCACTGGCTGCCTATATCAACCTCTCTCTCTCCCTCCCTCCCTCCCTCTCTATATATATATATATATTTCGGGAACTCCCTTACTCTCTCCTCTATGAACGAGTCAGCAGTATTGATTTCATGTCGCGTTATATACAGTCGACATGCCCAGGACCAAACTCTCTCTCTCTCTCTCTCTCTCACGCCTCTCTTCACGTAAATGAGTTCTCATGCAATTTCTCATGATTTTCCAAGATCACGTCGTTATTTCGAAAATTTATTTTACGAATTTTTGAATGCTCGCCTTGCCAGGAGCACGTGGACCTTTCAATATACGTATCGTGCGGATGATCGAACGCGCAGACCGGATGTACCTTTATGTCAAGTTTGAGCAAATGTCTGGTTTCCCATTGAAAAATTTAGCCACGGAAGAAGTTTGAAAATTACATTTTATAGAGGCAATTTGTTCCACGCCGCGACGGGATTGGCTTGCATTAATAATGGTTTATGGGGGCTTCTGCTTACGGCACTGCGCCCGGAAGACGAAACTCGCGCTCGAAACTCCGATATCGGACAGCCCGTGAAAAAAAAAAAAAAAATGGTCCAAAGATTGTAGGATTCCGTATACGACGGCGCGCCTATGGTACGTTGCACTGTACTCGATTTCAACATTGATTCTTCTTGTTGCACCTTTATTTCTCTTTGTCTCCTTTTTCAACGTCGCTCATTCGTCTTGCTCAAGGTGCTTCTTCTTGTACCGAGGCTCCTCGGGACTGGAGAATATTCCATATCCAAGTTTACCACATTTTCTGTATTGTCCTGGAGCAGAAATCGGGTTCGCCGATTCAGGAATAACGGTATGGAAAAAGAGAAAAAAGGAAATAACAGCGGAAAACGCTTTTTGGAGAACGAAGAGAAACGGACGAAGTCAGAAGGTCGCTGGTCAGAGACGACTGCGGAGTCGCGAGTCTCTCGCTCGGCCGGCACCTTAATAAAACCTGAAAGGAAGGACGAATAAAAGCACAGGAATCCCGCAAAAGATTTCAGACTAGTTTCCTGCCACGTGTATTATCTCGGCCCAACCTGGCCCAGTTTACCATCCTCCTGCAAGACACGTGTCTCTCCTGTCGAGCAGCCGATGGGATCTCGAACCGCTTTAAAACAATTTTATTTTACGCCGAATCCTGCCGATAAATATGGCGATTCAGATTATTAACAATTTATCTCCTGACAGTATGTGTGTATTTTCCTGCCGGCGATATCGTTTCGCGTCGTTCAGCCGATGCTCGATCATAAAACCATGGGAAAAACCATAAGAATCCTTAACGACGTTATAGAGGATTCTGCAAAACGGGCCGCGAGCCTCCATGGTGCTTTCGCTCTGAGAAATTCCATGAAAATTATACTCGACGTGGGGGAAAGAAGACAGAGAGAGATAGAGATAGATTTGCCACAGTAGGAGCTCCTAGATAACCGGAAAGATCGTAAAGCTTCCCGCTAGCTACAGAGGACACGTACCGGAAATATAAGAAAGCTCAGTGCTTGCCGTCACGCATCCAATAAAGCGCAGGAAGATTCCAAGCAAAGGACACGGAGACCTAGCGCTGTCTCCGTTTGTCTCTTCCAGCTCCGCAGATGCTTCCAGAGACGATCCTCTCGTGAACTGGAGAACCTTCGAGATATACACTCGAAATAAAAGAGTGCACGGTGGAACTGGAACATCGAAGCAAGGAACCAGCGTATTGTTCAGGAACTCTCGCGCGAAGGACTTTCCTCCTCGTCCTGGTTCAGGATGGTTCAGGGTGGTGCAGGACGCAGACTGCTGTATACCAGGTGGCGGATTGACGTGACTCCTGGAACAATTACCTCTAATGCGTCGTGCACACGGTGAGCTTTTCGTGACTCGAGTCAACTCGAGTTCCTTGATTCGCCGGTAAACTTCGAGTTCCACTAGCTCGGCTACGTAACAGGCGGGTAGTTTTTCATTTTTCACTGATTTCACTCACGAAACTGTCCCGACTGGTTCAAGTACAATGAAAGGGTAGTTTGTTTCTTTTTTTTAATCTTATCCCTTCCCCGTTGCCATTGTATCGCATCCACCCTTATACTTCCTCAAGCCCACCCCATCTCACATTCTCTTATCACACTTTCTTCCATTATCCAAGGACCTTCCAAAAGGCTCTCAGGAATTCGACAAATTATTTATACTCACCCTCGCCCCATCGTCGGTACCCAGTGGGACGTTGGTATCGGCCCGAAGAAACTCACCCTCTCCCGAGGATGACGTCGCCTAATGAAAATCTATGGAGCGAAGTCAGCTCCAAAGTACCTCGGAGCTGAATGAGATAACCGGTAACCACTGTAAACGTGGAGCAAAGCATGGCTGTCCAACTCGCAGAAACTGACCGAAGTTAAGTAATTTGTGCCCGCGGCACAAATAAGTCATAACTAAGGTTGATTGTGACTAATTGTCCTATCCCTATCGCTGCTGTAGCCATTCGAGTGTAGGACCCCGGTACCGCCCACCCACCCACCCACCCACCCTTCTTCCCGTATCTCTTGGACACGTTTAGCCTCCTCGCTATTTTCTTGAAACGACGAAACTTCACCCCGACTCGAATTTACCACTGATTCGCCCTAATACGATATTCGCAAAGGAAATTCACGCGGGACGTCAAAGTTACCCAATCGGACAATAAAGTTTAACTAATCACTCATCTCCTGAATATTCGCGTACTGTAGTGCAAGTCAAGAAGAAAAAGAACAAACGTACCCTGACCTACCTGATACTTCATCCATCAATACTGAACTTAATTCACTCAGGTCAAACGGACAAATCCTGCCACGGGCCAATCTTCCATTAATAAATCTACCAAAGTCCAGAAATCGCTGAGCCCTCTCTCTCTCTCTCTCTCTCTCTCTCTCTCTCTGACTCGTACAGAAGCGATCCTGAAACAGAATCCCAAGAGTATCAAAGTTCAGAGGTAATGGACCGAAATCTGTCGATACACATTGATCCCCAATGACGCGCAAGTAAAGCTCCGTTCACTTTATTTTCGATATTCCGATAAACCTAAGGCTCTGCCAAGTCCTGGCTAACCGAGAGGCACACGCGGCCACCTACGACCACGCGCTTCCAGTTCCATCGCGGGAAGTGTCAATCTTAGGACTGTGTCAAAGGTCGCGACGGAAAGAGCTCTCCCATACATATTTTCAGCACGATCAACCAGTAGCACTTTCTCTCTATTTACTTCGCCACCTCAATCCTGCTGAGACATTTTTCCTCTCATTCTTGTCCTTTCACCCTTGTGCTCCTCCATACCTTTTCTCTCACTGCTGCTCTTCCTATATATATATACACTTGTATCTACAGGGACCGTGCTGTCCTCTCTCTCCCTCTACGTCCAACCCCCCTTCCCCCAAAGATTCTCGGCGAAATAAACTCATGATTTAAAGCGGCTGAAAAAGAGATCTTTATTTCGCGCGCGGCCTTATTTCTACGCCCGAGACAACTAAGGCCTGATTAATGGCTGTTAGTTTTATTCGTTTGCCAGTTCCTCGCCAGGCGTTACGGTGACCTTTATCTCTGGGAAAAAGCACAGCTCTCTCCTCTCTCTCTCTCTCTCTCTCTCTCTCTCTCTCTCTCTCTCTCCTTTACTCCAGCACCCTCTTTAGACTCGTCTTTGGCTGCTCCCTCACTTATCCTCGGCCCATACTCCATATCATCCCCCATAGAACCACTTTGAAAAGGTTAACCAAATCCTCGTGGCATTTCGCTATGAAAATGTCTTCCCACCTGACGTTCCGTCACTCGCGGATTCGATGTGAAAATCATTTCTCGCGTGAAATATCAGCAGTCTCTTCTGTGCCAGATGCCAATTGTCGAGTAGCTCCTCCGATCCTTCATTGCCGAATTTAATAATCCAAACGCCTTGGATGCAGCAAGGAGAAATTTATTCTTCTTTCTTTTTTTGTTTTTGAATTCTCTTTAATGTAACGTTGCTTGAATTTTATAACCGTTACGGTACTGTCGTAGTAGGTAAATTCAGCAGTAGCCAGCTGACCAGCGGGAGCTAAAAATATCCTAGTATAAATAAGTTAGAGGGGCCAGATAGAAGTCAGAACGATGTTGATACAGCTTGAAAACTAAGCTGCGGTCTGAGTGGCAATTACGTTTTCTCCTTGCTTATACGTACACGGTTAGCGTACAGCTATTAAAAGTGCAGTACAGGCTAAGAGACTAGAACGAGCGAATCGCTACTGATGCACATACAAGTGCATAGAGTCATTAAGAGCGGCTACTCGGTCGGCTGAATCTTTCGATGATTCAGGCGATCTGATTTTATAAAGGTCAAAGGGCAAACTCGTCTAGAAAGTTTCCTTGACTCGTTGCTACAGCCGAGGAGGATGAACTATCGTAAGTCCGGGGTATCAATGATTTATTCAAACGGTTCGTATACGTATATCGCAACCGATATTGCCGCTGTAACTGTACAGAGTATCGTACAGGGTAAAGTCAAGATGGGCTGGGTTAATTAAATCAGAATCAACATTGAATTAAATTGCTCTGCCCGTAACAATATCTTTAACCGTGTAGACTTCGACTATTTTAGATACGCCGTTTCCCGATCCATATTGCGTATAGATTCGACGTACTATATTCAGTGGCTCAGGGGAGTCTCCTATTCCTCCTATTTCTCCTTCCTTCCTTCCTTCCTTCCTTCCTTCCTTCCTTCCTTCCGCTTCGAACTTTCTAATGTATAATTCCAAAGTTTCCTACTGCCTGGTACAATGGCATTTTCCCAGTTCCCAAGGCACAATTGATCGCGCCCGATTCGCCAGTCCAGCCAGCGATTGCTCTACAGTATAGAATATAGTGCTATAGTCAATGCTACCTGCTGTTCCATTTTACCAAACGCATTCGTCTTGGCTTCCGCTATTTTCTCCTGTACTTTCACATACATATACATATGTGTCTGGTGTAGGCAGACCTCGCAACCCCTATCTTGCACCCCCTAGGCCAAGATGGCCCCTTGTACTTTCTGCATTATTACCACAAAAAGCTCATATTTCTTGCGTTCTATTGCTTCTGAGAGTCCTGGAGGCGGGGGAGGGGTCGAAGGGGGTAGCTAGGTTCCCGGCTGACCTGGCTGAGTAACTATATCACTGATCCAACCACCCTCCCACTACCTATGTCTGACTTCGTGCCAACCTCTACCTAGCAGACCATGGCTACCACCACCAACCCCTATCCAGTTACGTCCAAGAACCATCCTGACCAGGCAGTATCCGTGAACCCGATATCCAACCGTAATCGAGACGTGACTGTATCAATATCCGGCAAGGATCTTGTCCAGACTACGCTTAACCAACCCTTATTTCCCTTCCCCTGCTGCATCCCCCGGCCAATGGGAATGGGAATGCGTGCCATTCGGCTACCCTTAAAATATACCATACTAACCTCGTGAAGCGTGGATACATGGATTCCTGCACTATTGGATTCTTGGCCGCAAGCGTTCCTTGCTATATCTATACGTTCTCTGTGTTTGATCTCAGGTGAGGGAGGGAGGGAGGGGGGGGGGTGCAGGGGGCGAGGGGTCGAACGACGAGTATATTAGACAGGGTAACGACCCCTTGCAACCCATCTAGGAAAAACTCCTGACAAATGTGCACGAGGCACGCGTCCCTCCCCCCACCTGGGCATATATCAACCCCTTGCAGTCAAGATTTTAATGGAGCACCTTGACCCTCCCGGAGACGATGGATGCCAAACATATTCCCCGTGCACGGGAATCGGCTGGAGATCGAAAGAAAGAAAAAGAGAAAGAGTCTTGCTCTCTAGACTCTTAGTAAATTTATTCAACCCTCCTTTGCCAAGGGTGCGTTAACCTGCGAGGATAGGGATACCGAGACGCTTACCTTCTTAGATAAACCTGAGAAATTGGCCGGTGTTATTCATATTTTACCAGAGATTATAACCTCCCGGTAAACTCCCTTAATCCGGCACCCCTTCCGGGCAACCCCCCACCCTACTTCTGCCACGGCGCAATTAAGCACCAGACTAACCGGCAACATGGATTAACGAACTTTTCGCAGCGCTTATGCCAGATTGATAGACGCCGCCTGGAATTTCTTTGAATTGTCAAATACGTCTCTTAGACATGCGTCGCGTCGTCGATATCGAATTTTAAGGACTGGCAGATAACGCGATGATGCTTCTTTGGCTATATTAATTTCAATTATCGGTACGGCCGACTACTAAAGTTATACCAACTTGAGAAAGAAAATGGTTATTTCAGTTTTTCTCGCTGGGATATCTCGAGAGTGGCTACTTCCGGTTAGAAATACCGTGGCTCCCCCTACGCCTTCCGCTATATCCCAGGAACCTTTATCGCACTCGACAGTTACTACGTGCGTTTTATCAGTCTAGCCAACCCCGCACACCGTAAATTTCCTGTGGAGCAACGAACCGGGTAACCCACACACACACACACACACACACGCACAAGCAAAACGGCAGCTATGGTAAAAGTTATCGTTGGCAGTTTTTTGGGGTGCGGAGGGTTAGTTAACTGGGAAGTAATACTCGATACGCGACCCTCTCACGCACTTTACACCGAAGCTGGACAGCCTGTAATTATTTAAGGGATGATCCTGCACCTTGATAAGTGAGACCGAAACGAGGGGGGGAGGGGGGGGAAGGGGTGGGGTGGCGAGGAAAAGTGGTCGGTTCGAAATCCTCGTCAGATTATCCTACGTCAAAATGATCCTCGTTACAGTTGCGCGCTATAGTGTCGTAGCTGCTGCAACCCTTACGCAGTTACACGAACAACCCTTAATGCTAATACTTTTACTCCCTTCCGTCACAGTACATCCATATAGTTTCCAATACGTACATGGGAATAAACTTCAATGGGACTTTATAGTTCGTATCAACGAAAATTTGATCGAAGATCATTCGAAATCTCGTAATCGATTTGACAATGGTACAAAAAAATGGGAGACGGCCTGAAAGGCTTGACGAAGTTGGAAAACGTTCTTAATTGCGCCGAGGATGTGGATAATTAAAATAATTCGGCCTGGACCGACGTCGCGGACCTTTTTGATTAGCGTCGTAAATTTAGAGCGTTACGGCGCTTGTTAGGCTTAGATGTTCTTGTATGTTCGTGAGGTCGCGCCAAGTGTCCCTTTCAGCCTCCTTTCCTAGTGGCGCATCAGTGCCTTTTCGTTTTCTCTTATCTTCGTTCTCCCTTCGCGCCAAGGGGGCTTTTTAGCGAATTAAAAAAATGAAGGCTAATTTTCCGGAAGGAAGTGGGAAAACAGTCACGAGGAGTTTCCTCGCTTTGGCCAATTTTTACGAAACACTCGGAAAAACCACCCGGCACCCTTCCTCCCGCTCGAGCGTATTTTACGCCCCGAGGAAAAGGACGGAGGAGGAGGCATTCTTACGTGAAAAAAAAAAAAAAAAAGAATTAACGATACGAAGGAGAGATGGAATAAAAAGGAAATACAAATAAGAGAAGCGAGAACGAGGCTTAGTTTTACAACAGCCGAGGCGTTAAATTTAAATTTACGCAGGTTCCTTGCGCTTCCCTACGTTTTTCTTAAGTTCCTTTTCACCCTCTGTCTCTTTCTTTCTCGCTCTACCAATTTCACCCTTTCTCGCTGTCACTCTTTCAGTAAAACTGGGTCAACAAGACCCCGGGGAAAGTTGAAACGAGCCAATTTCCCCTTAGCCACGTAACCGGAGGCCTATCAGTCTCGTAGGGGTTTTGCACCCCCTCCCCCTCCCCCCACTCTTTCGGCCCTACCCCCTGGTAGCGCCGAAGAACTGCCCAGAGATAAGACAATTGCTTGTAGAGACAGTCGCAAAGAGAATGGAAGAAAAAAAAAAAACGAGGAAAAGAGAATCGGGTTTGGAACGTAGGGGATGGAGAAGGGGGGGAGGGGGGGTACATTAACATTTCCGTTATACGGAGAATCGGAGGAAGAAGGACACAGGCGATAACTGAGACTGTGAGGTAAACGAACTAAGGGAGAAGAGTGGGTGAAAGGGAGAAAGAGAGAGAAAGTCCTTTCTCTGATTCACCGTAGCGAAGGGTGAGATAAGGTAGAACGGACGGCGAGACGCCAAATGGAATTCGAAACTTCCCGTCCTCCTCTGTAGCGGCGGGGCAGTAAATTTTTTTCATCCCGTCTCTTTCTTTCGTTTGCGTTCGCGCCCCTCGAAAAGTTACTTTTTATCGCAAAGGCACGTCGAGAAAAGGGATGAAGTCAGTCCCGATTTCGGAGCTTTCTCGCATTACTAGATTAAAGCTGCTTTTTAGCCGGGTCGGCCGCGTCACGCGGCGGGCAGCGCCGGCTCCTCCTCGGGGTTGTGGATCGAAGGGAAATGGAGCCAAAGGAAAAAGAACAAAGAAAACATATAAAAAAAAAAAAACTAGGACGTAAACTGATTCGTATAACCGTGCGACTTTGACACTCTCGAAATTTTACAAACTTAATAGGCGCGAAGCTACGTCAATCGCTAACCGCTAAGTGTCACCTGATAAAAAAAGAATATTTGCTCGAATTTAATATTTCATTGTGAAAATTAAAAAAATGACGACGTCTGTGATTAAGAAAAATTGAATTGTCGTCATAACAAGGATAAAAGATCGAAATATCATTTCGAGGAGAAAGACGAGAGATGATTCTTGAATAGAGGGACGAGGGATGCTGCAGGGTTGAAAATCAGTGATCCATGAAGAATAAAAGATCAAGGAACTTCTTTTTATCTCCTTCGGATGCAGTTAGGCCTATTTGCTCGTGCGTCTCGAATGCTAATGATCCTTTCCCGTTTTTTTCAACAATTCATCCCCTATCGATATATTCGAACCGCCCCTATGGTTTCTTTATCCCGGCCACAAGGAAAAGATCTTTCACGCGAACGACTCTCGTGCACGCGTCGTGTCTAGGATTCCGGGCGATCGAGTTTCCCAGGATCCTTCGCAAGGAAAAGGACCCCCACCCTGCGGCCCCATGCGTATTTACCCAGACGATTATGGCAAAAATCGAAGAGACGGAAAAAGGGGAAGCTCGGCTGAAATATCGTCGCGTCGCATTTAATTTATATCGGCGCATCGATATTCAGAGGACACAGCCTCGCGAGGGTTGCTTTTCGAAAAGGGTCAGATAGATTAACAGCTCGTGCTCTCTAATAAATATAAAAGGGATCCCAGGAAAACCACCCCCTGTTGACCAAATCGAACAGCTGACCACTCGGTCGTGATTAAAAGGGTTTCGATTTACCGAGTGCGTGTCCGGCCACGAGGACTGGATTCAGCTCAAGGTAAAACCGTCTTAGCCAAAAAAAAAAACCTCCCTACATCATTTTCACCCCCCCCCCCCCCCGCCCTGCCGATCAAATTGATTTAGAATCGGCTGCGCCACCTGAATTAAATGTTACTCAGTATGCAGTCGATCTACGATTATAAGTATAGCCAATTGAATATACTATAGACACCAAGAGGTCCAAAAGGATCATTAACGATCCCTGTACAGGTTGTAATTGAAAAATTGGCCGCAAGAGGGCAGCGCTTGGCTATTTAGTACTCGAATGGAAGGGGGTACCGACTATCCTGTAAAAAAACTGTATCAGGATTCATTTTAGCCGAGGGTTGTTGCTCTCGCTAACAAACCTAAGAACAATTGATTGAATCTAAGGGTGGCTCGCGTGTCGGTATACTGACGTGTGCCGCTCTTTTTTTTTTTTTTTTTTCCTACCCTCCAGTAACCGTAGCGTGCAGCTATTAATTTCCAAGGTATTGATACCATATAGATATATCCAGCACCTGTACTCGTATATAGCAAAGGGTGGCGTGCTGTGATTTCTTTGGCCGCAGCTCACACCGGATGTGAAACTAACGCGTTCGAGACTCAGGCCATCCGCCATTGGCCACATCATCCCCCGATATCACTACCCTCATAGTTAGCAGCGCCGTCACTATCATCCCTTAGTGGGATTGGAGTCCGGGCTCCACTGCCAACCGAAGACTTGCCGCTCTTTGGCTTTAGGAACGTGGATCAAAGCCAATTGTACCCCTGACGTTTTCATCCCCCAACGAGAAGAGCCGCAGCCACAGACGCGATCCCATCCCCCCACCAGGACCAGCGGCCACGAACAAAAGAGTGTTAATTGAAGATGTAGAAGTTCCCTTGGGGGGGAGCGAGGGGGGGGGGGCGACTTGCCAGTCAGCAAACCTTCCCTCGCTCGAAATCAAAACTCCATTAATAAATTAGTAGCCTGGGCTTTTGAGAAGAGCTTCTGGCCGATGTGCGGGAGCAGCTCCCCTTCTGTACTTCATGATGTAGTCGCCAAGAAAGCTACTTCAGCCTCCCCCCCCCCCCCCCAGACGCCCCTTTTCAAACCCTCTAAATATTTCAGACACGAGCAATGGGAAATACCTGTGGGTTTCTCTCTTTTTTTTTTTTTTATTATTTTCTTATTTGCCGTGTTAACCATTGAAAAAAAAAAGCTCATGTTCGAATCAATTCTCCTTCATTGACGTTCAAATGATTTTCTGTCTGGGATATCAAATCGATTGTGTTTGATTTAGTTACGTTACCCTTTCTTGTCGTCGGGCAACAACAGACTACTTTCTTTTTTGTTTTTCCTTCTCCGCGAACTTCGCTTTCTTTGTGAGAGTCGAGTTGCCGTCTAATGAGAAACGTTAGACAGGATGCAATTAGTCGGCTGAAAATCCTTCGAGTGAACACAAAGGAGACGTCGTTTTCCGTGAACGCTTCGAGTGACGAGTCTGAGGGAAAAAGAAAAGTGTGAAGAAAAATTGAAAAAAAAAAAAACAAAAAAAAAGAACGTGAAAAAGAATAAGAGAAGGAAGGAAGCTTGGTGGCCATTCTGTGGATTCCCTCTCTCTCTCTCTCTCTCTCTCTTTCTCTCCTTTACAAACGAACTCTGTTCATGGCAATTGAAAGTCACTTCGGTGTACATCTAATTTATTTTCTTTATCTCATCTCCTTCGTCACTGTACCACAGATGCAAATGACCCGAAGAACTTTTTCTACGGTACCCAGCTTCTTCCTCTGGCAGCTTGACTCTAGTCGTCCTAACCCTCCGAACCTTTTCTACTCCTCGTCGCACATTAATACTCCTCTCATTTGTCTCGCACTGATTGTCCGAGACGCGTAATGGCGCAATCCCTCTCCCTCTCTCTCTCTCTCTCTTTCTCTCCCTAGTAGCTCTACTCCATATATATATATATATATATATATATAGTATACAAGAGCCATGAAGCCACCGAGAATTCGCCTGTCCAATGCAAGACGTTCAGTCACCTATAATTAAGGGTTTTAGATCAGTGACGTATTCGCTACCTTGAGACGAACCTACAGGAAGCTGGACCATCTTTAATTAATGACCAAACTTTTTTCTCTTTACTCTAAAATTGATCCAACACAGCCCAGTGTGTCAAAGCCATATATCAATTTATATTTTTGTTCGTGATAAATTTTGGAAAAAAAAATCGTTAGCGTGACTTTTCTCACGAATAAATGAAAAGCAATGAATCTCGTGTGCATTGGATTCTACGGTTAGTTACTCATTGCACTGAAATGCACTGGATATATCGTATACATGTCCATAGGGGTTACAAAGAGCTTCGAGAGAGAGAGAGAGAGAGTGTGTGTCTGTACATGTGTGTGTGAGAGAGAGAGAGAGAGAGATAGCGGGGGTCACGGACGACTAGTTCACGTAAAGGTTCACGCTCGATTGCATCGTAGTTGCACTCGCACGCTGGTCAATGCACGTTGACCGAGCCAAGCAGTCATTTCTGATCCCCGGATCAGATTAGCCAACCGACCAAGGGATAAGGAAGAAAAAAGGGGGGGGGGGGATCGTTCCAGAGGGGCAGCATAGAAACGTCCCATAAATTAGAAAGGTATATGAAAGAAAATGGAGGGGGAACGGTCACGTTTGTCCGGGATCAAAAATAATTGCCCCTTGCATAAATAGCCTCAAGCTCTATATGCGCTCTGGATGCATACAATCAATTACTGATAATTAGAACATTTTTTTTTTTTTTTAAATGACACCGATAACAAATCTGGCAGCCATGAGGAAATAGAATATCAAAAGTATCGATGCTGCGTAAGCAATATTGATCGCAACATTGCATTATGGAAGCTCACGGGGGAGAACCTTGGCAATAGGGGGGGGGGGGGGGGGGGGGGGGGTG
>JASANN010000519.1:76972-94839 GCA_031762395.1 Calameuta pygmaea | reverse complement strand
TGTGGGAAAGACTTCATGCAGGAAAACATTTCAGCTGGGGAGTAGAAAGGCTCATTGAGATACAGACGTGCAGATAAACACAACTATGAAGAGCAACACTGTACAAAGAGACACACACACATCAAAAGTACACAGAGATTGATGGTATCATAATTAATATAGATAGAAACATAACATTATTAAAATTTTTATTTAAATCTCCTATCCATTCGTATTCCATTGTTTCCAAGATAATTCCTCATTAATTTCCTCTCGGTTATTCATCTCGCCCATCACCTATTCATCCTGGAAGTTTATTCCGTCCCTTGAACGTCCTTATTGCCGGCTCGAAATCAAAGCCCAGATACGAGTGGGATATATTTTTCGAAATAATCAAAGACGTAAACTGGCCGAAAGGGATGAAAAAAAAAAAAAAAAAAGTAAAGAATTACGTAGGCAACGAGTCCGTCGATAAAAAGTAGATCGGATTAAACGAAATCTCTTACAGTCGATTGATCAGTGATTATCGGGCGCGTGGAGCCTCCTTTAAATGTATAATCAAGTAATTAATCGTTGATCCGCGCGCCATCGAACCTGAGCAACATTACGCGTTAACGAACCCCCAATATTAACGACTGAGCTTGCAGCCTCATCATCGCGCCTTGTTCGATCGTCAGCACTTACCCCTTTTGATGTAACGCAATCGAGTGCCGTTATTATTATTATCCGGACATAAAGTCTTCCTCTCATTGGCACCGAATCGCGAACGATCCGCCACTCGGGCACCGTTCGGGCACCTCGGCCGATTATCGATTATCGGGAGTTAAAAAATTCACTCGCTGTAACCGCATGTGTGGCTACGGTACATTCGTAGTAGATACATCTGATACTCGGTATATCTGTTATCCGCTGACTTATTGATAAGTGCAGTGACGTCAGTATCGCTCGGTTGTCCTTAAATATATTTATATTTCCCCATTGTAATTTCATTCGATCTCATCGCCACCTTTAATTTTGAGGCTGCCGGAAGGTACCTGCAATATCGACGGAGGCTTCCGATCCCACGTTATTTACATCGATTTTGAAGCTTCCGTCATCGGCGGTGCTCGATGACCGTGTGTAATGTCAACAATTGCGCAATGGGTGAGCCTGACGTACACGGTACGATTCATCACGCATTACTTGCAGCTGCGTTCATCCCGTTCGCCATTGTCTCTGCACCTGCTCGACAGCCCGTGGCACATTAGTTGATCCGTGATGTTCGACAAAATTTAAGCCAGCATGTATATATATATATATATATATATATATATATATATACAGGAGGAGGGATCGATCGATCGATTTGATACAAATAGAGCGGGGTGGGTTAGGGTGGTGGTTATTTATTTTTTTATTTTTGGTACGACCGGTACACAAGAAAGAAGTTACGTCAGGTTCGGTGACATAATCTTGAGAGGTTCAACGAAACGACTATGGATAAATTTTCTATCTTTAGATCGCGTCGCTTAATATTAACGAAGTGCAGGGCTCGGGGAGTCGCATCGTCAAAAATTAGCTACCAACCTGGCAAATGTTTGATCGAGCTTTATCATAGGGATTTCGAGGAGTTCAGGTTGGTCGCGCCTACGCGCGCGTCTCCGAAAGTCATTGCGCGTCGAAATCATTTTGTAAACGGGGGAAAAAAAAAAGATGCGAAATTACAATAAGAATTTGGGGTTTGTTCGGAGACTGAAAAAATTACTAGACGGAAATACAGACGTGAGGAAAATTTTTGATCGACGCCATTGATCTTTTTATCGTTTCTTTTGGTCATTCGGGTTCGCCTTTACGTCATATCATCTAGACGCTTTTCGCTTTACATTCTTCGCCTTAAAGATTAATGACCTGGTGCGCTTTGATTAAGGGTTGGTGGATATCGTCTGAAGGGTGCGGGAGGAGGGACGTCAGGTTATCACGAGGCGCGTCATGCAATTAGAAGATAAATCATTTGTCCCTTGGATCAGTGAAATTTGATGAGAAGCTTCGCCAGTGTTAAGTCGCTATATAGGTATAGTCAGATATGTAGGTATAGCTTGAGCAATTGAAATAGTTGAGTGACGTCACTACGGGTGCATCCAACGATGCACTTTAGATAGGTAAAAATGCAAGTGCAAGAAATCTCGTGGGAGAATCGTGCGACGACCCACGGAACAGCCGCGGGCATGCAATCACTTCTCGGTAATCCAAACGGCGTCGCGTTAATTATGACACGTAAGATAATCCTGTTGTTCGGTAATTAAGTGATGATTTCAAGAGAGCTTCGCTGGCTGGGATTAATTAAGCTGAATCGCGCTATCAAGATAAGCCGGATCGCAACTCGATTTCATTCCTGGTTCTCTCCGTGTAATAATCCCGTACAAAACACTTCTCGGTATTTCGCTAGGGATTTTTCTTTTTTTAATCCCCCTGCGAATGCGCGTAATATCTTTCCTCGTTCTTGGCACTGCTTTATATCCCGATCCTTCCGCGAACGAAGTCCTGGGTACGCAGTACAATGGACTATCAGGAGGCTTATTTTTTATCTATTTTTTTTTTCTTTTTCCTCTTCTCACGTGGTCCAGTAAATTCATTAACGTCATCTCGAGTGCAGCGCGATCCGGTGACTCCTCGAAAGGACGAAAGACAAGAATCAGCAGACCGTCCTAATCCAAACAGCTGTTATCAGCAACAGTCAGTCCACTGTGTATATATATATTTAACATATATCATTGGGCAACGATTGCTACGCGAATATATTCCTAGGAACAGGGATGCCAATGGAACAGACAATGTTCCCGTTTATCTAACCAATCGGGCGCCTGGCTGCTTGGCAGCGTCGAGTAACACTTCGTCGAAGTGGCCTGGAATCTGTGCTGTCATCGAGTTCTCTCAGCTGCGCGAACGCGAATTCCGTGGGAATGACCAGTGGTACCAACGTGAAGGAAAAAAAAAAAAAAAAAAAAAAAAAAAAAGTTACATCTCGGAAACGTCCTCAACCGTCTTACCGCCCTCGTTCTCGTAATTCGCCGTTAACCCAGTATGTTTTTCTATTAGATTTCTATCATCATATACGGGGTGTCCTTTTTTTTGCATTTATCAAAAAATTTATTATAAATTCAGGAGTGTGTTAAACTGCGGTCTTCCTGTTGAGGATGTAAGAGGGGGGGCGGGATGGAGGGGGATTATAGAGGAAGTAACAACCCTAGGGATTCCGTGTGATCCCCCCCCCCCCCTCCCCACCTACCCCCATCTAGAACGTGGTACGTTCTGGCATAAAGGGTTGAGCGAATGATATAGTAGCGTGTTTATTGCGTCCTATTTGCTCCTCGCCATCAACAGAGCCGCAATAGTACCGCTGTGTGCTGAGCCAGCTTCAACTCACTGCAGAAACTAATTACAACGAACCCGGGCTTGTTGCCTGGCCGAGTGCAATGTTTTCGTTCTTGCTCGACACTATCCCCTTTCATTCTGGATACCAACATGGATACCAACCTGTATCCTGACGTTACATATAAATCCGCCAATCCTTTAGTTGACAGTCAGATATATGTATATGTATGCCTGAAAATAGCTATGACCATATAGACAGAAGCGGATATTTTCAAGTGCGATTTAAATAATTTACTTTTTCATGTAATCGATTAAATTACCAATCCATGAAAATACATAATGTCGTATCGATTTACAATCGTTCCCACGTCAAAATTGTTTTCCGACTTGGTTTTAATAATCCATCCTCGACGATGACACTTTGGTTTTGAATAAAACTTACAGGGTGCATCTGGTGCATCGTTTGCTCGATATCCCGTTGCAGTTTCGTGTGCAGTTTGAAACGCGACGATGCATATTTGGAAAGTGAAAATTAAAGGGAGGCTTTTGATCGATGGGAGGGGGGGTACATCCTTCCCCTCTCTCCCTATGGGACAATGGGGATTCGGGTTCACGTAGGTGGCTATACTTTATTTTTTTATTATTTTTTTTTTTTTTTATTCGGAATCAAACTTTTGGAGCACGTAGTAAATCGCTTGGACTTTGACTCGTGTGGACCGAGCCTAAATCCGATGTCTTGATGGAAGTGGGTGTCGCGCACTCGTCACCAGTGTCAGTTTACAATGGAACGTCTAAGAGAGAGGGTTGACATTGTTTGCAGTTTATGGGGGGGATTTCGCTTTGTTACTAGTACAGAAACAAAGGACTGCCGTAATCATAAATGCCAACGCCGTAAAAAGGAACGAGAGTGGGGTGTGAAAAAGTACTAGAATTTCAAATGCACTGAAGATTCTTTGGATTCCGGGAGGACTAGACGATTAATGGATCGGTACTTATGGTTCTGCGCAAAGATTCATGGAGAAAGAAGTGAGGACTGGTGAAAGTAGGAGAAAATTTAAAACAATGGAACGAATCGAGAAACACGCTTTGAAACAATAATGATGAAATTATCAGAATTATTAAAACGGGACATATCGACTGGCCAGAAACAATCCAGCCCGAGGGTTTGTTTGTAGATTTGAGGAACGTTCGAACCAATTAATATTCGAATATCGGAACTGTCGTTAATTACTATTTCAATAGCTGCCAACCTAAACCGATAAAACGTCTTGGGGTTTTCGTATTTTCCCATTAAAAATCGGCATTTCGGTTTCTCTCGAGTGGCTGCCATGAAAAAGAAATGCACGAATCCTCACAGAGAGAATCCGAATTCGCAAGACCTCCGCTCCGTTTCCTCCGTTCCTGTGGCCACGATGAAAATGAAATAAAAAAAAAATGCTCCTCAGTTATCCCAAGGGGCGCGAGAGGCTGGCGAAGGGATAGTCGCTCGCGTATTGTACAACTCTTGTATTTTCCTCCCTCTGGAGAAAGAAAGGCAATCAACAGTTTCGTTACTCTATTTTCACACACGACCAAGATCTGTAATCGATCGGCGAGTCTATAGGTATTCTAGGGATTTTCTTCGTCCTCCTTTCCCAGCCTGGTGTTCCTGTCGACGTGTAGAACATGGCCGTTTATTGCAAGGGTAGACGCGTAGCGATGACAGAAACGTCATTGTTTTACAGGTGCGTCGGAGTGACGTTTAACCAACACACGTGGAACGACAGCCCGACGCGCGAGTCTGGCCAATCGAACCGATAAAATCACTAGACGCCCCAAGAATTGCACGAATCATTTATTTCCTGAAAATGTTGCCAATACCAAACGCGCAGCAACGGCCGGCAACACTGTAGCTTTTAAAAGCATCGCCTAACACTGCCTTTTTACCTATAGTTTTCCTCGTTCCTCGCTCAGTCCGAGCGACTCACCCTGTGGCGTTCGCTCACCCTGCTCCTATTCGAAGTGCCTTATCTATGGCTAATCCCGCTATCGGCAACGCAGGTAGAGTAACTTCTTTCCAGTGTAATCAGGGCTTTGCTTTACCTCTGCCTTCCATTGAATTCACTTACTGTTACTCGCCAGCCATTTTACTCCTCGTTCATCGAGAATTAACCGTCAGTTTGTAACGGGTCATGGGTCACCAGTGTTGCGTCATTGCCACTGAGAATTTACAAGGCATAAATGAAATCCGCAAGAGAGAGAGAGAGAGAGAGATAAACAATATTAGAATATCGATGTATCGAAGTGAATAGAAATAATAAGGAAACCTTAGCCATTATTATTGGCTCGTATCTTATCGACTGGCGTCTAGTAGCCCTTGACGTTACCAATCGATTCGTCATGGCGTCATACTGCACTAATGATATTCATATATCCTGATCGGACAATGCGAGGGTGATGAATGCCGATATAGTAGGAGGGAATAGGACGATGAGTCAGCTAACCGACAAGGGGATAAAACTTTGTCAGAATTCATGGCTGCCAACGCGCAAGAGAGAAACGAAAAAGAGTCTCTCTCTCTCTCTCTCGCTACGTAAGTCTCTGGTTCCTTGTCTCTAGCCGATGGCAACGCTGCGATCAGTGCCTAGGGAATTCTGCGGGATCCCTAGGGATTACATAATGAAATATCATAGGAGACATTGACAGTAGCAAAATGGACTGATCGTCCCGTTGGGTATCGCGTCATCAAAAACCATACAGTTATCGATCCTTTATCGTTCGAAAATCTACTATCTCCTTTGCGCTCTCTCTCTCTCTCTCTCTCTCGCTGGATTGATAAGGGTCCATTCACGCTCCAAGTATCGAAGAGTCTCTGTCGTCTGGTAGTGATCTTTTCTTTTTTTCTTCTTCTTCTTTTTCTTGCCTCCTTTATTTAGACTCGTGATGTAAACGAATTGACGTGATTGTTTAACCGGAGCAATTGTTTCCTCGATGTACACGATAACGCTGGCAGAGCATTGTTGGGCTCGTGTGTATTTACGGTCGTTGAACTTTGAACTCCGATCTCGCTGATACTCTCTGACTGGTCTCTCGGGATACACTCTGATTTCACTTTGACTTTATCTTTTCTTCTCGTCTATTACTTTTTTTTTTTTTTTTTTTCTTTTCCTTTGAAAAGAGAAGAAATCGCTCGGCCGTGCAAAGGGACACACGGGAATTTTCTCTTTACATTTTTAGTGGATTTACCAAATCCCACGGAAAAATCTTTCTATCGAGTCCCAAAAGCTAGACGACCCACATCCGCCGTTCCCGGGAGAAAGGGAAAAAAAGGGACAAAATCGCGGTGGTTCGATCTCAAGGAGAATCAAACGATAAATTGAATTTCGGCTTCGTTTTATTTACGCGGATCGTAAAGGCGAAGTTGCTCTCGGCCCTTATCTCTCTTTTCTTTTTTCTCTTTTTTCTGTTTATCTTTACACCCCCCCCCCTCCCCCTCCCCCTCCCCGCCCGCCCGACACTACATCGCGAAGTTCCCCTCGCAGCATCCCTCCGGATCCGGAGACACGCTGACCCCGCGATAGGGACGAAACAAATTTCTTTTTTACTCGTCTTTGAATAGGAAGAAAGAGAAAAAGAGAAGCCAGGAAAAGAGAAAAAGAAGAAGAGCCGGAGGAACAAAGGGGGTGAATAAAAAGAAGGAATAAATAGTTGAGGAGAAGCTTTACTCGTAAAAGTATGAGGCAGCAAGCATAAAAGATAATCGCCGATTAGTCTCCACGGTCGTTCGACTCGCGACGCCGACGCCGACGCCCCGTGACGACCGATCCCCGAGCGCCGAATGGATTTTTTTTCCTGAAGAAAGCGCGAAAAACAATAAAACCCATCGTAAAAATAAAAGGCGGATAGGCCGACGGACCAGGAGAGCTGCTCCCCCGCTTCCTTCAGGATACCTCAAGCGTCTCTGGAGAAATAATGGACGTTATGCCACCTTGCAAGAAATTCCTCCAGGATGAATTGACGGACGGCCATGAACTTCTTGTGCAGATCCTGTCAAGTGGAATAAAAAGGAGAGAGAGAGCAAGAGTGAGGTGGGAAATACGATTCGATACGAGAGAGAGAGAGAGAGAGAGAGAGAGAGAGAGAGAAACGTACACAACCGAACACGCTCTTGCGTATCCCAGTGACGATTCGTTTCTATTTAAAGAGCAAATAAAATAGCCACGCCAAGAGAAAATAAAAATTCCCATAGCCAATCGATAACTAATGAATACAATAGCAGAGATAACAATAGACAAGGTAACATTATTCCTTTGTAAATGATATCAATTAAAAGTCACAGTCACGGCAAAGCCAATCTTCAAAAGCAATCGCACGGGGAAAGGAATGAAAAATCGACCGAGCGTTACGTCCGTCTCTCTCGCACGTCCTCGACTGCCAATGCTCGCGTCTCTCTCGCACTCACGGCAAGTATAGAAAACTCTAAAAAAAAAAAAAAAATCCAATATCCTCTCTATCCCTTTCTCGAATTCGCGCTCGATCAAATCGATGATTCGCCAATGAGCTTGCGTGACTTCGTCATTCACTTTACCCGTCATATCCCTACGAAATGACGTGTCTAATGAGATCGATATGAAGCCGCATTTATCGAACAAACTTTCTACAAGCTACCACCCCACCGAACCTTTATTAATACAGAAACTCAAACATATTCGAAGCATTTCTCATGATTGCTTATCAATGAGAGATCGCTGCCACTTTATGTTCGATGTATCGCGACAGAACCGCTTACAATTTATTATCGTTCTATCCATTTGATAAGGCACGTATATCATCGTACCTGCAATCGTCCAATTTAACCGATCCACCCGCAGCCCAAATTAGCGCAGTCAATAGATCAATTCGCTTGTAACAGTCCACCCCCTCAAAGGATTCGGGGTTCATTTGATCCCCGCCATAAAATTCCTTCGGCCGTTAAAGTCGCGCCTCGACTATCCAACCTCTTGCGTCATTCATTCCTTCGTGAACGGAGAAGACAAGTCGGGTCCGTAGTGCTTGAACGATTTTAGGTGGAGTCTGGAGTGGCGGGGGGGGGGGGGAGGAAGGGGATGAAGAAAAAATGGGGGAAATGGCCAGGATATCCAAAGGGATGGACTTTCCCGTGAGATAGAGCGACCGGAAGAATCGAGGGAAAGGCGGAAGCTACAGCTTAGCAGCGACCTAAAGCTCCCATTCACATTCCTTCGCTCTCGACCGGACCATCAGTATTTCTATACTGAAAGTAGTGTGTACTGTATATAGTGTATATAGTATATATATATATATATATATATATATGTGTGTCTACTAATCCGACATCCAATGTCTTCGTTTAATGCCATAACCGTTCGGCAATAACGCTGAGCCAAGTACCACTCCTCTTAGCAGTCACCCAACACCGGCTTAGATTATTTAAATACCCATTTACGTGTATATGACTGTAACGGGTAGCCCCGCAGGTACCCGGAGAACTGTACTTTACGGGCTATTGTACTTTTGGTCGAGATGTCAGGGTCCTTTGGATTTCCATTGAAAAAAAAATGTCGCTTGGGTATATCGGCTGAGAAAATAAGACGTAACGAGATTTACGAATTTAAAATGGTCGGTAAGTAGATGGAAGATTTTACGGGAAGACGTGAATCGGTCGCTGTCATGTAAAACTGTGCTCACTTGTAGTATTTATTTATTTTTTTTTTTTTTCAAAGAATCAAACGCACGGCTATGTCGCTCTCTGTAGTGGAATTAGGTAAAAGAATTTTTTTATTTTTTATTTTTTTTTGGAGGGGTATCCAGACTCGTTACTCGAAGTTTAATAATAGTATCACAAGGCCTGGTAGGTACTTTGTCTAGTTCCTTTGTCCGAGTTAATACCTACTAGGGTGGCACTACCGACCCACCTATCTGAAGGAACTTTGTGAAACTTGTTCCCTGTGTGTTTTATCAGGGAAACTCACGACGCCCCTCCACCCTCGGGGTTTGCGCATTGAGCTTGACTGCGCGCAAGGATAAAGCCCCCTCCACTCGTCGTGGTTCCTTTGGCTCCACTAGGATGGCTGCCTGGAGCGATTTTGACGATTAGCCGTCGAATAAAAAAAATCCCTAGAAAGGAAGACAGTGGTTCCATGCAGGTAGGATACGCGTAATGTTGGGAGGTGCAGGAAGTGGGAGCGAAAAGATGCGATAAAAAAATGATGTTCTGTAGCACATAGGACGTATTCGGTATGTAAAATGATGTAAACGAAGAGGAGGCAGCTATTGGTCGACGGGATGGGTGATATGTGCGATCGTGAAAGCGTTCACACGTGTGAAGGCAGCACACGTGAAACGAATGTTCCTGCATACACAGCTGGACTCGCTAATGACCAGTCGCATCCTCAAATCGAATTCGCCCTGTTCGCCTATACAGAGAGAGACGGGCTATCTGCCTCGTGCGTCACTTCCGTGTACGTATGTGGATTTTGTAGTATGTGGGTTGGTACGCGTGGACCGAGAGGCACGCACAATGCGCATTTCCATGCCAGGCGAATCCATTCATGCCGCCAATTATAAGCGAAACGGCCTAACAGAATGCACTGGGCGCTTCGACGGCCTCCGAAATGAACTGGTGGGGATTCCCCCCCCCCCCCCCCGCCCACCCCCCCACTCTAGCGGTTCCGGGGTATTGCGAGAGTAAAAAAAAAAAGTCTCTTTCGATTTCGTGTCTGTGCGCACCTGCCCGATAAAATGATAAGGACACTGATGGGTCGGGAGGCGAAGGAAGATTGAATACGGTCTCACCTGTATGTGGATTGGATAGTTTTTTTTTTACCTGCATTGCGAGGGAAGCTTTAACGTTAGTTGTTGAGTGAACGTCGTTGGAGCCACCAAGGAGGATCAATCACGACTGTCCTGATTAGCCAGGCTGGATCCTATTTCGGAATTACTTGGTCATTTGGCTGCTTCCCAAAAGGACCAGGGACACTCTCGATGGACCGTGAAATCATTCTTGATCCTGCCAGCGAGTGCTGATAATCAAATTGATAATACGTGTAGGTAGGCTCTGCAGCAGGTTCGCTGATAAAATAATGAAATTGATTGATCGTATCAGTGACTTCGATCCGGGTACGTAATAATTTCTGTTCACCTTCGTAATTTGTCCATGTAATCATCGTTGAACCGAGAGCTGACCTCGTTAAAGGCAACAATGATACTGAGGATACGATTTGACTGCAGAGCCAATGTTTGAATAGTCTTTCGAAGTCATGCAAAAGTGCCCTTTGACCCAGAATGATAAAAGATGGTCTCGTTTGGTTAAGGATTGAAAAGAGGAAGAAAAAAAATGGGATGGACTCTTTTGGCCGCGGGTCGACCGAGAATGGACAACGTGGGGGAATAAGAAGAAGAAGAAGAATAAGAAGTATTGCAAAAGAGTCTCTCGTTCCGGTTGGCAAGCAAGAATTTCGGGGACCCTTTGTGATTGGCAATAGAGCGAGGAAATTGGTTTGAAATTCGCAGGAGTATGGAATGTATTGGCAATCAGATTTCGCATCCCCTCCGTCCCTATCGCGCCAGGCGTCCTGCGGTATTCTCAGAATGCGAGACTCGCAATTCTCCGATAGTCCTTAGAATAGGAAGGCGACATCTTTTTATTTCTTCCTCCTTCTCCTCCTCCTCTTCTTCTTTCCCTCGTACTTGGCTCTGTGTTTTTTTTTTTTTTTTTTTTTTCTTCGTATGCATCCCTTATATACGTTCTCATCGGGCTCGAATTTCTTTAAATGCATCTCTAATCTGTAATACGACTTATCAAATGTAAGGTCGAACTTTACAACCCTTAGAGAGGCACGATAAGGGAATTCCGTTCTTAACCCCTTAACCCAAATACCCAGCACTACTTTGCTTTCAGTTGCATCCCTTCCGAGTGAGCCATTAGACCCTTCAAACGGTAAAGTCCTCCGTTTTCGAGATTAAGAGGGTTTCCTTACCTGCAGCTGCATTTCCTATGCATTCTAATCAGTGACAGTCATCGCTATTGGTGACACAATTTAGAGTGACTATTCGCATGAAGAATTTCCTCGAGGGTTTAACTGTATTGCGGTAAAAGCTAAATAGCCATTTATATTATATAAATATATATATGTTTATTAAATAAAAAATGGAAAGATCACAAGGTATCCCTCGAAAATAGAGATTTTGACATGACTAAGAGGATCACCAAGGAGAAAATACAATTAATTTAATTAACCTAACTCTTTCCAAGTGAACGAATAGAGGCTCATGGGGAAAAAGGTATTTAGTTGGTTTCCTTTTTTTTCTTTAACCTATTGTGAAGCTCTCCACCGTAGTCATTGTTCTGTCCCTTGTATAAGAGGGACCTCTGAAACCTGACATCATCCATCCGACCACCAGGAGACATCGAGGGTTGCCATGTACCTACGCTGAGCTTGTACGGATACCTGGACTAGGCACTTGAAGTTAAGATTGAAAAAAAAAAGTCATTTAGGCAATGTCCAATGAGCGACCTAGTTCTGACGTTGCTCCGGGACCCAGGGGCAAGTTCCAGAGAACCTCTGTGCGCCAAGCTACACCTTCCTGATCACGTTCAGCTCAGTCACGAGGGGATTCGCATTTTCGATGGAGGCGATCATCACAGAGTTCTACTTCCGGAACTTCCGGACTCGTCGCTACGATTTAGCGCGATGCTTTTGGTATCGCCCAAAACCGTACGTTTCAGCATCTCCCTGCTCATCTCTGCTCCAATCCTCAGCAGCAACTCCACTAGCATCGTACCAGCATTAAGGGTTCTTTCACAACTGTAATCGTGCTCTATCAGATCGATCTGCCTCGGCTGTTCTATTGGAGCTCTATACACATAACGGTACCGAGTAAAAGAAAATCGAAGAGAAGGACAGTTGTACCGGTGGCACAGCAGCTCGAGCTCCCAATCGAACTCTAACTTTGTCAGGCCGATTGGTTTTTGTTACCGAACCGTAGAACAGAGAAGAGTCATCCTCCACTCCACTCCCGACCCTGGAACGATAGATAAGCTGCCTTTTGATACCGTCTATACCTTTATCTCTCTCGCTCTTCTTCTTCATCCCCCTCGCCATCTCCGGTCCACCACTAACTCATTCTCTTTTTCGATCCCCACCCTCTCCCTCCCTTTTTGAATCATCAGTGTAGCCAAGTGCGCATATCAACTACCCCTCCCGCGCTACCCCAACTCGATCCTTCATTTGATCCTTACCAGTTCAACCCTTAAATCACTATTGAACCCTTTGCTCTTCGACTTGGCCTACTTCGTTACTCCTACTGCGTCCTACTGGCTTCATCCCCTATTCCTCTCTCTCAGACGTCCTCACGGCTACTAGCCTTGGCTCTGACGTCATTCTCGACGATGCTCTCGTACAAGTGTTTTGTACGAGGCCGCCATTTTGCACCGAACGACGCCAGCGCCTTTTATCATATTTGTGCCAGTCGATGCTTTCTGATCGTCTGTATACCTATATCTACGTATATTCTGTCCACATGCACGATATGCATACTACGTTGACAACCTCATTGAACCTTCCTGCGCTATCGATCAGCTTCTTGTTCCTCTTTCCGGTTTTACCTTCTGGAGTCGCAGAATAAAAAGCCTCGTCAAAGTAGCCAATGGAAATCGATTGGACGTTCGGCGTGTAAACGCGTTACCTTTAGTTTCTCATTTATTACTTGAGATTATATAACGAGACGTGTGTATACGTCACTATGTGTATATACTCTCTTATGTATTGTATGTATACATATGTATAGCTGTACATATGCCTTCCGGAGCAGAGCTCGTATAATCCGTTATCCGTTTTATGACTTCCGTCGTTTTTGCGCGTACCGTCGGGTCGAGGCTCTGCCGCTAACGTCCGACGAAATTAAGAACGTCGTCCGTCTGTCACCTACAACCTACGACCTACGACCTACAACCTTAGCGAAGCTTCCTGAGTCTACCCGACGTCCGAGGGCTCTTTTTTTTTTTTTCTCTAAATCCTGGATAGCACACAATGACGGCTTCCCGGACGAGACTCCTGGGGCCGCGGAGTGCGAAGAGTCCAGAACCTGCAAGTTGCTCTGGGGATCATCTTTCTTTTTCTTCTTCTTCTTCTTCTTCTTCTTTTTTTGATTCCGCTATTCTCGTTCTGGCGCGATCAATCAAGCACGGGGTATACCGATTAAGGGCATCCCGAAGAAATTGAAGACGTCCTTGAAACTATCCTCTGATACCATTTCGCGTTTCTTTGAAATTTCTTATTTCTGAAACGTGTCATTTATTTTTCAAAATGTCGTGTAAAATTATTAATATTTTCGCGAACGAATAGACGTTTCCCATTCCTCGGATATTTGAATAAATTTTTTATATTTTCCAATACAACCAAGTGCCAATGAATTTTGTGACTCACATAAAGCAAAATTGAAAAAAAAAATATCAAAATCCCCCCAGAAAAATGTCGATTCAAAGAATTCTGAAAATTTAATTTCTCCCGTTTCGTTACTCGGAAATTACACGAGCTCCGCGAGGATTTTCGAAAAGCTAAGAAGATCTGATTAATGGATTAGTTAAACCCACTCTAACCTCTCTCTCTCTCTCTCTCTCTCTCTCTCTCTCTCTCTCTCTCTTGTAAAGCAGAATCTAACGGAGAAATAGAGAGAGAGAGAGAGATAGTCAAAAAAATAATCAGCCTTACAATCAAAAATCGAAGCTCCCTCGATACCGAAATAAAGAAAGCGTCAAGTAAACGAATGAAAAGAAACTCCATAAAAAAAAAAGGTCACAGTGATATAGAAAAAAAAAAAAGTCCCATAACTATCTGCTAAATACAAATGGTTAGATCTAATGGTGCTCCGATTGATTTATCTCGGTTGAATTTCTTTCGCCATGTCGGCAGCAGCCGCGCGCTCCAGCTCCTCTTCTCCTCTTCCATTGGTAAAAGGTTCAAAAGCCGATTGAACCTTGTGCTCTCGTAAACAGCGTCCTTATAAATCTTGTCTGGTTGCGCTTGGTCGCTTGGTAAAAGCAGCCCCGAGTCTGCTTGGTTTAGATAAGTACGGTAGATGGCTGAGCTTCTAGATACTCTAGATTAATAGATATCTAGATGGCTTGGCAGATACATATACATATATGTACCTGAAATACGGGGGAGAGAGAGAGAGAGAGAGAGAGAGAGAGAGAGAGAGAGAGGGGGGACCGTGTTACGCGGCTCCTTTGCCGCGGGCCCCTTAATTTCCTGCCGTGCGCTTTATTTCATTAAAAAGTCATTAATAATATTACGTTGATGCACGCGAAAGCACTCGTCCGAGCGTCGATGGATTTTTCGCATATACACACGGTTTAACTCGACTGCATTTTACCTTCAACCTACAAGCTTCCATAACCTCCCCCGTGCTCTCTACGCTTTATACTGTATATATATATATGTATATACTCTCTTTAGCATAATATAATATTAAAGCATGGCTGCTATTCTCTGCTCTTCTCCTTTTCTCGTGTAGTTACCTGCGTAGGTTATGTACATCGAAGGCGTAGAGTATACCTATTTATTTAAAAGGTATAACTTACTGGAGCTACTGTACTATAGTGCGTATATATATGTATATAGTGTAGCGTCCAAACTCCTCATGTGCATTTACTATACCCAATTCCTGTTCCCCGTACAGTTTTGCTGGGAGTTAAAATAAGAGTAAAAAGCAAGAGAAAAAAAAAGAAAAGAAAGTCGAAGCACAATCCTCATGAACGCGTCGGTCCGTTCCAAATAAGGGACACCCTTTTTGCGAATGTCCAATTTTCAAAAAAAATCTCATCGAGCGATCTTCGTTTGATCCCTTTGAGAATCCTTAAACCAAAGGCCGCACCTGGCGTCGCGACGGTCCCTGCGTCACGAACTGGACCACTCGCAATAATTCACATTATGTAAAGGACCCTTTTCAGAATTCGCGGGTTATCTCGCTCACGTATCTCTGTATAATTTTTTTCTCCTCCTCTCTCTCTCTCTCTCTCTCTCTCTCTCTCTCTCTCTCTCTCTCTCTCGGTATCCACACAGAACGAATCTGCAAGTTTACAGCTTCCCAATTGATCCTGTAAGCATCTGCCAGTCACGCACTGATTCCAGTTGGAATATGATCTGCTTGGACGGAGACGTTAAAATCCGTCGTGCAACCTCAGAAGCAGCAGCCGTAATCTTATAGTAAATAAAATCCTTGGGGCGTCCCTGTGCAACGTGAAAGTAGCTAGTGTAATTTCCCTAGGAGTCCAGGGGGACGCCTAGTAACTTATGGAATAGTTTCCGCGTATGTGCCTGAATCTCTTGGAACATATGGTGCCTGTGGGTTGGTTAGGTTAGGTCGGTTTAGGTTTAGGATTTAACGGGTAGAAATACGACACCACGAGGATCCCCGACGATACACGTTCTCTCTCCCCCCACCCTCTCTCTCTCTCTCTCTCTCTCTCTCTCTCTCTTGCTCCATATCTTTGATTGCCAGTGTCCTTCCTTCTGTCTCCGTCTCTCTTCTTTACATACCTACGTTCCTACTGCTCCCACTGCTGCCATTAGCTATTTACAGAAACTCCCTGCAAATGGACCGAGTGCAGTTGTCATTCTACACATCTTCTTCGGCCACGAGATTCTATACTACTCACACACTCGTCTAGGGAGACAAACCCATAGGGTTGTTCGTTCCTTTATTTTCGGAACGCCATTACTACATGGTGTACAGTAGATGCTATCCGTAGACAAGAACCGCGATTGTTATTCTTCCGTGGGAAAAAAAAAAAGTTCGGACTATTCCGTTGGTCCTTCCGGATGCTGTGTCTATGCATCTGGAGCACGTTGAAGGTAACGACTAAACAATTTTTATCGTAAACTCGTAATATTAATTTCCCACTTTCGTTTTTTTTTCTTTTTTTTTTCGAAATAAGATAGCGTTTCAGCGTCAGTATATCTGTGTATAAAAAGAGAACTTGAAAACCGTACGCTATAATCTTTACAAGCGATGCCCGACCGAGTCGTAACAATGATCTAGTCAAAATTTCGCATCGCTCAAAGGAGCCTTTCTTTTTTTCGTTTTTTTTTCTTTCCTCGAATAATCCTGAAACTTTTCTTGTATTTAGTGAACGAAGCATAAACTATGTGTGTGGGCTGTGGACCGTATTTTAAATATTTTTGTTAAGCGGAACAGCATGTTGCGTTAACCCGTGACTGAATGGATTCCAGCCTCTTGAAGTCTGTCATTGTTTGATGACCAAACTTGATCCGAATGTTTCCATTGGACCAGTAGAGAATCCTCGAAGTCATTACCAGCATATATATATACACATCTATCAACCAAATTCTTCAGGCTCATCCTAAACAAACCCCATCAGCAGTTCCTTCATGATAATTCGTGCCTTGATCCAATAAGAATGATGATCAGTCTTACGTAATTTTTTACATTTTATTTATCTCTCTCTCAAATTTATATTTCCTTAAACCAACCGACATCCCGCTCGTCCCGGACTTGTTTGCAATGTCAAACAATGTAAACCCAAGATAGAGACACTTATATATATGCAATGGACCCAGTGACTGCAGCTGCAGCCTCTTCTTGGCGGAGTTCAACGTCTGCCTAATAGGCATACTAATCGACGTTAATTCGATGCTGGACAGAGAGACAGTCCTGTACCATTTAACGAGTCTTATTGACATCCCGGAGAATCGGTAGCCCTGGTCCATGTCATCCCCATCATGTGTGGTCTGGGCCTAATGTCCTCGGAGCAGCCCTTTACGCAGATAGACACATGCCCTGGGCCAGAGACCTCAATCCCTTTGATATCGGTCCATGACCGCCTGCGTCAACTGATGCATCATGAGGTGACCTCTCTTACTCTTCTCCAGCATCCATCAGTCTCTAGTAGTTCGCTTACTCATTCCATCAGCCCTGGCTTTAACGTTAATCGTATTCAGTTCCGCAACCTGGACCACTTAACCATTCCACTGCTGGTTCCTCCTATTGTTTATTCAAGAAGAATGTCCCCAGCTTATTTATTTTTTAAATCATCCTCTTCCTCTTATACCAAACAAATCGTTCGTTCTGGACCGTGCTTCGATTCTTCGTAAAATGATAATCGATGCTATCGATTATTTGATATCACTCTGACTTTCGACATTTGGATCTTTCATTCGCCACCTCTTATAAGGTCATCGATCTTAACTCTTATGCAGCCTCAAATCGACGAAGACGATATTACGTGTCCAATAAATCCAATCGTTCCTCTCGATTCTCATTGGAGCAGTGATTAGGTCACTTAAAATTACATGTATTTGGAAAATGTAAAAATAATTTCATCTCTTCTCATTTATAATCCATTGTGCATGGGTTATGCATATGTCAGCTGACGAAAATATGTCGATCGATACTTTATTGATTAACGAATGATTCTTATATGTACCGTCTTTTTTTAATCGAACCCACGTTTGATTGATATACTTGGATTCTCGTTAGGAAATATTAATAATAAGGGGGGGGGGGGGGGGGGTAAC
>JASANN010000519.1:22748-76962 GCA_031762395.1 Calameuta pygmaea | reverse complement strand
CCCCCCCCCCCCCCCCCCCCCCCCCCCCCCCCCCCCCCCCCCCTCCGTGCGCCACTACCAAGGGATGCGCGCTGGCTGATATTACTGGGGTGTGTTTTAATCTAAAGGCAATCGCGACACCCGATGTCGAGGGTTGTTGTGTACTGCGTCACCTTACAATCGGGGGGAGGGGTACTTTAAGCAACTATTTCTGGGGAGCAAAGAGGGCGTCTGTCTCTCTCTCTCTCCCGTTTGCACTACATTGTATATATGGGGATCGAACGATACACCATTGAGCCGCCCTAAAGATTGATGGTGACAACCGACAAGGGGTGGCGCGGAGTCATCGGTTTATGGCGAGTCGAGAAAACTTTAAACTTTCCTCACGGAGAAGCGTAGTCATGCGATTCTGACTGAGCACATTTCTTCTTCCTCCTCTTCCTCCTCCTGTTCCTCCGATTCTTCCTTTTTCACCTCCGACCCCCATTTCGGCACGAGTTCGTCCGGAACTCGTTTGATTTCACGTAAACCGAATTTCATCGCAGTTCATGCATTTTTTAACTGGTCTCTATGGGAATAATAATAATAATAATATCTATTTTATTACCTTAAGTGACTTTAAATATCGATTACTTATCGAGACTAATGTATAAAATGTTATTGATAGATTCTATAAAATCACGGATATTTATAACGTTGCTGGTTTTTTTTTTGTGTTACAGGTATGTACAGCAAAGGGATATGTCTGTGGATATAAGATGGGGTCAGGTCAAAGGTTGCGTAAGTAGATAAAAATGTCCAGCTCAGAGCGACTGTTGTGCCATTACGTAGTGGCGCCGGAAGTTGTAGTGCGTCTTTATGGGAAACACATGCCGGTCATCACGTGACGCGTGTTGCACCCTTTTCTTGTATTAATTTTTTTCGGAAAATAAGGGCGCGGCCTATGGTAACCATAGAAAATCTGGCATGCGCGCGCGATGGCTCGGCAAAGAGAATAAAAATATTAGAGCGGAGCTTCTACCCTAATACTAATGTGTGCGCCGCACGACATACGGAAGGCGAGGAAGAGAACTAGGATGATCCTGTGTCCGAATATTTCAAGAACGAAATCTTGGGCCCACAACCTGCGCCTGGGCCCGGACATCTGGCCCACATTAACCCTACCCAAGATCCATCTCGTGCAACCTGACCTGTTTTCATTCACAAATAACCCAAATAAAAAGCTGTGATTTTTTACGGGGCGCCACCAGAAAATCCTTAGCCGATCAACCCTTTGGAAACGACAGTTGCCAACCCCTGACTACCTTTCACCCTTAACCTTCTCAGATACGGATACCTCGGGACAGAGAATTTTCCCATCGATAGGACGTTTTTGTTTACCCTACCAATTCTCCACGTGGTCAAATAAATAAGATGCCGATAATAGCGCGAGACCGATTGTGGGCCCTAAGCGACAAGGCCCCGAAAAAAAAGGCCTAATTGTTCAGGCTTGGAAATTAGGATCCTTCGAAGTGCCTTCTCTAAACAATCCTGACCGTGTAAAAACACGAGGGATCCTTGAGAGACGTCCCGGTAGGTATTGGGCCCAAAATCATACCTGTGGGTCCTAAAGTGTAAGAGGGAAGAAGGGGAGGGAGACGAGTGAGTGAAATAAAAAATGAGAAGAAGAGAAAAAGTATTTTAACGCGGCAGAATGGCGTCTGGTGACCAAAAGGGGCCCAGAGTACGACGGGGCCTTAGACTGGGCATTGTCCAGCAGCCGTGGAACCCCGCGACGATTGTTTGCCCTTAAAATGCAAATTCTCCTCGAGCAACAATGGGTCCTTCTTCACGAAGGGGCCCCCGCCCCCCGCACTCTGGGTGGCATTCGCAAAACGTGCAGTCCAGATTCAAAGATGTGGATCTGCCATGGCGACGCGTCGCGACGGCCCCTCTGTTCACCACGTGACGACTCCGACGTGGACGATCTTAACGTTCCTCGTCCACCCGCTTCGCAGACTCGATTTTCGTTTCAGGGATCAAAACTTTTTAGCTCCCAAACATCCGACCTACCTTTGGCTCCGACATTATGCCGACTCCACAGACAGGATTCCCTATTTTCGACTATGTCCAGGCCCATTATTCTCCGAAATTGGGACTTTTTCGAGGACAGTCGCGCGCTGTCTTACATAGAGAGATGTAAACTAAATTCTCTTGGACGGATCGACGCCCACGCATGGGAAGATACTTGGAAGCGATTAGGTTCTACCTGGGAGCATAATATTATTGTGCTGGTAGACATTTCTACGAATGAAAATTCCCTACATCCCTGTACATGTACTGTACGTGCACCAGGAAACGAAATTTAATTGCGTGGGATTGTCTTAATTTTATCAGAAAAGGAAACAAAGAGAAATACGGGCGACTCTTGGTAACGGAGAATTTAGTACCTGTGGAACACGAGGAGGCCCTTGGAATACCGATACGCGTGGGAGGACCGATCGGCAAACTTTTCCGTACGGGATGTGCGCAAGCATGCGAGTATCCAAAATCCAAAGTCTCTGATATCAGTATCAAAAAACGTGATAGACAGATAACGCATATCTTTGCTGGAACGAGAACGCATTGAATAAAGCGCGACAATCGGATTCAATACCAAACGCGATGGACCATCCCAGATGATCTTGTATTTCGGACTAATAAAATCTTTTGGCACAAGTAGGGTGGTGGGGGAGGTGCCAACGAAAATATAAAAAATCCCAATCTCAGTATTTCATCCCTGACCCTCCTAATCCCTTCAATCGCGCAAAGACTTTGGAAGGATATCAAGCACATCTTTGTCTTGTCCACCATCCCTCATCGATCCGTCTATCGAAAAAGGATTAAAAAAAAAAAGGCGTGAGCTAGAAAAATAGCAAAACGGACAAAGTCAAATGCAGAAGTCAGAGGCGAAGGAAGCATCGCCGAAGCACGAACGGTCAATAGTCGTGCGTGCTGATACGGTGGATATTCGAGTGGGTAAAGTCTGGCCGAAAATAAGGAGTCCAATAAAGGAAAGTGGGCAAAGGTCCTGAAGACATTCTATTCTGGCCAAGGCAAACACAAAAGATGGAGGGAGTCTCGGGGACGCGTCAATTTTTTTTTTTTTCTTTCTCTTTCCAAAAGAGAAGGAGACTTTATACGTCACTCGAGCGCACATTCCCGACTTCCTAGAGACTCCCCGCGTCACTTCATGTTATATCTCAGATACGTGGGTGGTACCGATGGCTGAAATCAGAAAAGCTTCACCGTGTTGACATTCTACGTCGCTTCGCTAGTCGATAATTAGAGCAGCATAGTGGTAAGTCGTGTTCAACCTAAAAGCCTTCTGCCCTGGAGCGTAGCTGCCCGAGTCTTCGACTGATTCGCTAAATCGCTTTAGTCAACCGTTAAAGACGTCATTAGTCCTGACGCTACGTGAAATTCACTAAAACACAAGACTTTGCTGCTCCTCTGGCTCGTTTATGTCGGTAATGAAGAAAATTACCTGGCCCAATTACATCGAATCGAATCAGCCGCTCGGTCGGTAAGTCCCACTTCCGACTGAATGCACGTCATTTTGTGCCGCGCCTGATGGACCTGGCACATACATGTACCTTCGATAATACAAATTTTTATACCTAACGTCACGACCATATGTCTTCCTCTTACAATTTTTTTTTTACAAAATTTTACACCTGACCACTTTTTGTCCTCCTTTTTTTAATCCGACTCTTCGTTGCCGTCGCTATGTTGAAAAAAATGAAGTGGAATTGCGTCGCGAAGGGGAGAGGTGGACTAAAAGGCAACCCCTAATATTGGTAGCAACGCCACGCTGACAAATGCCACGTAATAAGGCCGATTGTTCGCTGTCGGGCCAATTTGAGTGGCAGCCCTGCAATTCTGGGTCGTACGACCCTCCGGAAGGAGAGGAGGCCCTGCCCCATTATTTCGGTGCAGGATAAAGCGACACGTTGTAATGGGACCAGGGCTGGTGGGGCCTCGAGAAAGGGTTGTTTTCACTCGCGGGGAAAGCCCTTCGTCTCCTTCTCTTTTTTTTTTTTATCCTATCGACTGTCTCGCTTCCTCCACCGTCTATTTCTCTCGTGCCTTACGTTAACTGTACCTACGGCTAGCCTGTTCTCCACATACTGTACAGCAGCTATGTCAACTATAGTCTGTGTATGGTATATCTATCCAGGGCACCGTATGTTCCAGCACGCAGGGGCTGTTCCAGCAGTCGATTCCCCAACGTTTCGTAACTGGCTCACATGTAGCATTTCAGGGGTCCCAGCTTCTCTACACTCGTATTACCATTTGTACATTATTTTTCCCCTGGTGGTTGGTATCCCCGGCCGCTACCCCCTTGCCCCGCCCGTCTACACCCCTTTTGCATTAGATAATCGGCCGGATTCAATGGGGGCCACTGACAGTTGAAAGGATTTCGCCGACACGACCCAGGGGACCCTTACTGAAAACATGTCAACAAAACTTTAATTTTATTCATACCAAATTTTTTCTATTTAATTAACGCACTCGAGATGTATATGAAAGTTCAAAGATTCGTGAAGATTTTTTGCCAAAATTTATATCTATCTGTGCATATATTTTTCTAAATCCATTTAGCCGTAAAAAAATCAGTCTCAGGCACGTGTCGCGAAAGGGATGAAAAACGTGGTGGCTGGGGATGGTTAAGGGGGGGTCAGAAGCACGTGTAAAATATTTTCATGAAAACTCGCAGCATTTGCTATCCAGATTTTGGAAGTGGCTCGTACGTGTCCCCGCATCGAATAGCCACCTAAACTAGGTAGGATTTGGCGTACTGGTTCACCAAAAAGGTTTATGTAAAATGCGAGCTCTCGTCCTTCCAGTGATTTTCTGTTGGAGATTTACAGTTGTGTGGTGGGTAGGACTGTGGGCAGGGGGGATGGGTCGAGTAGCTGAGTCGAGTGGGCAGAATTGAGGAGAATGAAAAAAAGGGGGGGACCGGGATTCGAAAGGACAGAGTAAACAGTAATGAAGGGCCAAAGTACAGGAGTGAGATTGGGCCTAAAACGAACCAGGTCTTTGGCTATTAGCATAATAACACTCGGCAGATTTAGAAATCCCAAAGAAATCGAATCGTATGGCAAATGGCAAATTCCGAAAGGCAGATCTCGTTCAACGCGTAACTGGAAAGCGGCTATCGGAATATTTTCCCTTATCTATTCCCATTATCGTCCTCTGCGCACGAAACTGATATCCTTAACGGACACATATTTTATTTATTATAAAAATCATCATATTTCTCTCTCTATCCTCATCCTTGCGCAAGACCTGAATGCTCAGCCTCTACAAAAGATCCTGGACCAAGTATACTCGGTGCGTCGTAACTCTTCCACCGAGTAACGCTACCAGTTTTTAGTTACTCGATCCGTATCTGGTGGTCCGTTTCGTTCGGTAAAGAACAATCCAGCATCTTCCTCGGTGGTCTATTTTTCTTCTTGGTCTTCATCCAGATTATTCTTATCGTTAGATATCTATTGCTGCATTATTATGCGGTATGAATTGAACGAAGAGGTTTTTTTTTCAAATCTTCTTTTTTTTTTTCCTCTTCTTCGACCCAGAACGAACGTCAATGTTTTCTTTGAATGTGCACGTTACTCCAGTTTCGGAATGAATTCGATCTGTGAGTCCTAGCGGAATATGAGATTCAGCTGCGGAAACGTATATGAGACATCGGCCGTATTTAATTCGTGTCCTTGAAATATTCATGCATTGGGCTAATAACGTTTTCGGTTAACTCGCCGGTTTTTGGTGACAGCCTAGCGTTACGAATAGCATTGCCTGGGCTTAACGATTGAATATGCATGTTCCTTGGGGAGGTTCCCGGTGCAGGAAGTCGCGAAAGGACGTCGAAGGATCCGTCCCTTGGCATCCGTAGGATCGCACTCGTAAAATACTCCCGATTTATTTATCGAAAGAATTGAAAAAGTTTTAACAAATTTTAATACTCGGCGATGGCATTATGAACATAATTTATTATTATTATTTTTTTTTCAAAATTTCCTACCACGTATTTTTACTCCTTCGACCTTATAAGGACTATGGACCCAGGGCTCGAAATGCCCGATGATATCTGCGCGGGTGTTGAGACGGGTTTTAGTCGATGAAAATCTTTTTGTGAAACGAATGACACAAAAAAAAGGAAAAAACTTAAAGAAAATTCACAATGGCGGGTCTTAACCGTGTCCTTTAAAAAGTTTCACCCTGGCAGCCAATAAGCACAGGACGATGCGTAGATCCTCCGGGACATCTGTGAGATCTTGAAATACGATTTTCGGTCAGATATGTATACGTACTGAATGGAGCATATTCGGGTCCAGCTCACGAGTATGTCTGAACTGCACGTAGAAAATAGCAGGGGTTGAAAAGTTTCTCATCTGAGATTGGAAAACGTCTGGGATTACGTAAAAAAAAAAAAAAAAGGTTAAGTCGGATTGCGTATCGGCCAGATGGCAGGCGGAGCGGCGCGTCCGGCGCTGCTTTAACGTGCAACGAGTTCAGAGATGGGTTGGTGAATGTAGTTCAAGATATATATATATATATAATACGATAGAGGGTTGCTCGTGTGTTAGGGATGGATTTCGAAAAGGGTAGAACGGACCGACTCCTTTCATCCATCCGGTCAATGGATGCCTTTCTCGTCTTATAGTCATACGCTCTTGCAGAATTTTCAGAACACACCCTTTCTTCTTCATCCCCTATCCCCAGGCAGCCATGCCTTAGTCTCCTAAAATCCTTAAGAAAAATCTATAAAAAGTCCTGCTGAAAATATCCTATATATATATAATCCAGATCGCGTACAGTGAAGTAAGAAATAGACCCATGTAAAATTTAAAAAAAAAAATCCAAAATTTTTATAACGACCCGGTAACAGCCAATTGGACGTGCCGAACAGTCATCGCCCAGAGCGCTTGTAATTTACGTAACCATCGTCCCTCTCTATGCAGATGCAGCATCCCCATGGGGTTTCAGGACCGCCATACTCGAGCCCATTGCCAACAACAATCTATGGTCTCTCTTCGGTACTGGGAACTGTACCGTGTCTACCATCTCTCTACCCTTAGATGGAAACTACCCTGGCGCCTTAGCGACCCTCCAATTTTATTGGCTTAACTCGCTATTTTACAACCGATAGTAGATTATGGGATTAGACACTGTACTGGGGGGTGGTTATTGAGACATAAACTCTATGAGATATGACCATTGTATTTTGTAGTCTGTAGCCACTGATGCAATCCTTTATGATTTTTGAATGAGTTTAAAATAATTTGAAAAATGGAGAGGAAGGCGAATAAAAGAAAAAGAAAAAAATTTTGAGATCTCATATTACCATGGCACACCTGTCCCTGTGCTCAGGACCACCCTGGCGAACACCCACGAATCTACTTTTTATTATTTAAAATCACGTAGACTTTCCCATGAGTAAAAGTCACGCAGTTGTGTCATGCATGTGATTTGGTGTGGATACTATGGTGGACGCATCCTGACTGTTTCCCATCTCTCGTGGAACGTTACATCCGCTTCCGTTTGGATGAAGGAAGAGCAGCAGTGGGTGTATAGGGGAGATAAAGGGATACTCTTTGACGCGGAGAGAAGAGCGGAAGCAGGTAAGATCTCTGAAGCCCACATTTTTTTTCTCGATCATTTGAGAAAATATAAAAGAGAAAATAAAAGGAGCGCGCGCACCCTGTGCTGTAAGGATCCAAAGGATATAAGGTTCTATGGAGAAATCTGTAAAATAAAGTATGGTGCATGCCGGGATGGAAGGAGATCATCGTGAACCGGCTGTCGCCTTGTTGGCCTTTTCCCTTAGGTATCCCCACCACGTTGCCCACCCCCATACTCGAATTACCCCCACTACCTTGCCACTTCCCATTCCCTTTGACTCTACCCCCACGCACGAGACACGAGCCCCAGTGTCGACAGTCCTACTACTCGCTGGGATCTTCAGTATAGCGCCGGATGCGCAAGCGTACGGATGTTCGTTTCACCCGTGTTTCTTTCATCCCTTGATTTTTATCTCTTAAGGGAAACTCTCGGCAGTCATGCGCAGAGTATCAAGGACCGCGTGGCTACCCTTAATCTTCGTAAATAAAATAATGAAATAACTTGGTAATGAATTTTTTTTTTTTTTTTTGTATCGAAAGAAATTAAATTTTGAAGTGACAAAATATCGCGTCAAGTGAAAAATAATTTACGGTCCATGTTATATATAGTGTGAAAATATATTAAGTGGTGAGCAATATTTTTTTTTTCTACTCAAAAGAAGCCCAGAAATCGGAGTACCCATTTTCCGGTTCTCGTGTGTCACCGTAATTCCAATTTTTTGTTTCGGGTTTTCTTTCTCTCTCGTTGAATTTCCCTTTCTGTTTTTTTTTACGGGGAAAGTGATCTTCCGGGAGAACAGGTGCAACGAGCCGCGTCTCTTATCTCGGTGCAGTGTAACATCAGAGAGTTTAATTTAGAACGTGCATTTACTTGGTGTCGGCCCCTTTGAAGATCAGCCGGAAGGATCGTTTATATATACGCAGACCACTGCGACTTGTTAAAACAGTCGCTTCACGTGTCGTCCGACCGCAAAATTTATTCCCGCTGGACGCGGATAATTGATATCATGATAAAATTGAGATAATAGTGTCGAGACCCACCTAGAAAAGATAAAAAAAAAGAAATTCTCGGTTAGATGTGTGATCCTACGGCATTGCTGGATCTAATCCCTGGCGAAGGATTGCTCAAGAGACCAACTATGGATTACAACGAGTACACCTATTGTTACGGAGGCGGGAGGGGTGAGTGTTTTTTTTTTCAAAAAACCAATCATCCCTTATTTTTTAAATCCCCGTGCGACCCGAGTCAATTTTTATTATTATATCTCCATTTCGCAAAAAATATTTATCAACATTTCTCAGCGTGTGACACGTACCCGTGACATAAGGGGGAAGGATAATGGGGAAGGGGGAGAGTGGTCGGTCGTCTTGGCCGTGGAATTTCCACAGGAGTCCCGCCGCCCCTCCCACCCACCCTCTTTTCATCCCCGCGAAAGAAGCGGGCTTGGGCCATTATCGTGGCGTATTTATCAGGCTGACATTTCCAAATGTCGCAGCTTTATCACCTCCCCTCCCCTACTCACGTACCCCCCCCCTCCTTTTTTTCGTTTTCTTCTCGCGAAGTTAAAATCCACCCTGTTGCAACGACCAGGGCGCCCAACTCCTTGCGTCTCGCGAACCCCCCAAACTACCCCCCTACGCCATAGAGGGGAGGAACACACGTATTACGTAAATACCAAGGAAACACGCGAACCCCAAAACGCATCCCTCTCGCGTGCTACCTTCTGGTACCCGTGACGTCACAGTCGATATTAAATTTACATAATAAAACATCGCGTGTCCAACTATACCTAGAAGAGAATTCGCGTAGGTTACTAACCAAGCGTGCGCGCAACCCCTGTACACGATTTCAACCACCCTCTCGCTCTATATAGTGTATATGTGTATATATATATATACATCTCGCGCTCCCACCCTCCAATGCGCCGACCTTCTTCCCTCGCTCATCCCCCTCGCGGTGCGCACTGCGTCGCGTTAAAGTTATTCACTTTAACTACTTTCGAGTTTCATAGGGCTTTCGGGTAGAGTGGGAATCCGACCGTGCCCTGTGAATGCGGCTTAACGATCTTGGAAGCGGACAACTTTTTGGGGCTCGGTTCGGACCCAGTTCAAATTGAGGGTAGTAGTAGGTGCGCCCCCGTGTATTCCTACGTAAACCCTCGAGAGCTTCTCTAGGGCTGGAAGACTCTAGGAGAAGCCGCAGCCCCAGAGTGCTGGTCACAAGGGCCTAAATTTATATCGAGTGCAGGTGGGTTTAAAATCCAAATGCGAAACGACGTTTGCCCCCCCCCAATCCAGAGAAAAATGATCAGGCTGACTCGAAGGTAGCTGAATTATCATTAACAGCACGTGCTTATCACAGCGTGTGATTATTGATTGGCTGGGATGGCCCCCGACCCCTCTTGCACCCTCACGGTACCTACGACCAAGTCGCGATCTAATTGCCAGCAAAGACCCTGCTGTAGGGGTTTAGGGGTCGGACAACCGTCGGCCTCAGCGTCTCGTAGAATCTCTAGAAACAGACAACTGCCTCCCCCTGAATAGGAGGGATTTTTGTAGAAGCAACGTGGAACTTCATCTGGTCGTACCCAAAGCACGTTAGCTCTGACCTACATAACGCGAATATGGATCCTCCCGTGGGTTCGGCTGATCTTTCCTCTGCCTTCTGCCATCCAATATCCGCGAGCTGCCAAACGCAGGATCATCCACCCCCCGCGTTGCCCTTCGATCATTCAGCTCTTTTGCAAGGACGGCGATCGTCAAAGAGAGAAAACCTACAGGGAGCAATCGATCCTAACCTTCTCAAGGAAGCTCGGCTTTGGGATTTATTCTCCGTTCGCAAAACGTCCCTCTCTCTCTCTCTCTCTCTCCTCCATTCACGTCACCACCTCTCTCTCTATCCTTCTCTCTTTTAGCTTCTCCTCTCCAGGCCTGCACGATCTCACGATTCCTTTGTTGCGCTTCGCCTCGAGATTATTGATCCGCCTCTTCGGCCGCGGCTAATTAGGAACGCGCACGTCTTTCGAACGGCAGCAGGACGTCCCGACTGCAGGGGCTTCCCCGTACGATATTCACGCGTGTCCACAGCGATCAAAGTCTTCTTACCCTGATTCACCTTGTAACTCCTCGGATCCTCTAGATCACTCGAGATAACGTTGCTGCGATGCAAACCCGCCAATGTCTCGCGTCGGATCACGTGGCTGCCCACAGGCGCGCGCTTGTGTCAACTTTCATCGGCACACATGGTCGGTAGGATACATATATCGTGAGCGTAGGTGGTTCGATTCCTTCGTTCCTTCCTTTCTTTCTCTTTGCTCAGCACCTTCTTCTCTCTATTCCCACCCGAGACCAACGTTCCGGCAGGCGCATTACGAATTCTCATCTCGCAACTTCACCAAGCAAAACCGGTCTTTTCCTTTCTCCGCGATGCGCGGTGCAGCGCGTGGCCAATCGCCATATTCCTCGTGTCTTTCCTCCACGCAGCGCCGCTGCTGCGCGCCTCGCCGAAACTGAATCTTGCTTCCCGGGTTTGGTGTCTCGTTATCCAGTGTTCCTTACGCTCTGCGTAAGTACTGTGCGCGTCCACGCGTGCCGAGGGTCTTTAAGGATTTACTACGAGAGAGAGAGAGAGAGAGAGAGAGGCAGGCGCTTTTCTCCGAAGATCTGTTATTTTCTTGGGGATCAAATGCGCCCCGTGGATTTCCCAATGAAAAATCTCCCTTAATTCAGGTCACTGCTGGATACTTGCTTAGAAATTCTAATACGGAACTAATGATACTCTCGTTTCTATCCTTTGATATCTTGTCTGGCGAAAAAAGATACCTGGAACCGACTCTGGCTCACTCGACAGTTTCCTTCCTTTTTCTTCCGTTTCTCTTCTTTTATATTTCAAGTAGCTACTAACGTTATACTGCGATGACGCTCCTGGGGAAGACCTCTAACTCGCGCTTGTGCGAGTGATGCCCTCCTGCATTCGAGGGGTGGGGGGTCAGGCTCGGATACGGAAGATTTGCAAGTGCGCAAGCCTGACACGGGGTCAGGGATGCTTTTCTGAGCTTGTACCGGCAATGAGGTGAAAGGAGGGAAAGGAGAGAAAGGAGGTCACCCACTCCCTCGGAACTCCCAATTAAACGTGTTTTACCCTCGGCACAAGGCAGCCCTTCATTTTTCAAGATTTTCTTCTGATGCCGAGGGTCTCTCTCTCTCTCTCCATCTCTCTCTCTCTCTCTCTCTCTGAAGTGGTCTTCGTCGACGTGGTACTTGAGTGACGAAATTTCATAACGAGAAAAAAAAAATCCTAAAGGCCCTCGCATGTAACACGTACCCCAGGTACCTTGGGCCAAGGCAGCAAAGGTACACAAGGTGCTTCTGTAAAACTGGTCGAGAGAAACTGATCAATAAATACACTCTTTTCTCTCAGCAGAGTAAAAAGCTTTAAGATCGTTGAGTAAAGTGTTGTTTACCGTTTAGCCTTTGGCAGGCCCGTGCGCCTCGTCTTCAAAGTCCTCTTGATTCCTGCTGAAGAAGGTTACCTACCTACCTAACTACCTAACCAGCTACCTACCTACCTTAGCCGCGAGTCCTAACAGTTGAATGGTGCAGGCACAGTTCATGAACAGAGGAATAGGTACCTGAGCGCAGCACCCTTGTTGCACGGGGATCCTCTAATAAATTCCATTAGGCATGGGCTCTTGCGCGTAAGGACCCTGGATATTATGTTACGCGTTTTGACGTCCATTTCAATGGGCGCACATCCATTACTCGGCCCGGTGCGACAACAACCTGGCCGAGGATTCGTTCAAGGTTTCTCCAGGTTACTCCTAGCTCCCGTTCGAGATCAACGAGCCGACTATAATTCGATTCAGAAGGAACATACATATATATATATATATATTCTCCTTTGTAGCTACGAGTACTCGAACGCGCTCGATCTTTGTATCTTCCGTCACTCTCTCTCTCTCTCTCTCTCTCTCTTGCTCTTCTGGGTTCCTTGAAGGGGGATGGGAGCACGTTTTGTCCTTGTGAATTCTCTACCTGGACGGCAGGACGACGAAGGAGAAGGGATGTCCTAGTCCTCTCCCACTCGTGCGATCCTAGGAAGACTGGAAGAATAGGACCCTTCCTTCGGAGATCCTTGCTCGTTTATGTCGCAGGACCTTCTATTAATAAGAATAACGACTACTCGAGTGTGCGGCTCCTATTCTGGCTGAACGATTCGTCATTTTTGAATTAGCTTCACTGTTGGAATTTATCGCGTCGGGTTTGGGAATGCGCCAAAAATCGTACAGACGTTTCTTAATGGTTTTTTACGATCCAGCTGATTCTGACGTCACACGGGTGATGTTTTACACGGGGAATGGACGAGAGTCGCGTTAAAGTGACGAATTCAACGAAAGAGACAAAAGTCCCCGTCACGCATCAGAGCCTTGTCTTCTTCTTGTGCCTGTCGTCTTCTGGCTTTTTTTTTTCATCCCCCGATTCCACGCCCCTCTTGCGCCCTTTATTGCCTGAAGGGCCTCGGAATCGTTTTGAGGAGGAGGTACTTGAATGACATTCGATGCAGATGACGCGGCTCGAATTTCTTTACGGTATCCCTAAGCTGCTCAAATCTCTGGATACGATCCTCTGAGTATGGGGGGGGGGGGGGGGGATGAACAACCCCTAAGAAATTTGCCCGAGTAAAATTGAGGTCTCGCGACTCGCTGCAGCCATTTATTTGTGTCGCGTGCATCCCCTCCGCGAGCCAGGGGCCTTCCCTACCCTAAGAACGATATCTCCAGTGGCCCATCTTCTCCGGTGACTTACTGCAGTCCCACGATTTAAGGGATGATTCGGCTCGTTTGATCCGAGATACCGAGACTGAGCGCACGTATAGCCTCCCCTTTCGGTACCGTACTAAATCGACAGATTAAGTCCCCGCAACCCTTTCTCTCGAAACTCCAACACCTGCCGGGATTACCTAATCTCGCCTATCTATTTTAGATCTCAGCGTCCTCTATAGAATTTCGTCTTTACGGCCTCGGGAAAACCCATTTTATTATACTGCTGAATAAGGCAATGCTCCACTTTTTCTAAGCCTTATCTCTTGGCCTTCTTATATTTCCAGGCTGTTTGTTGGACAACGCGGCACCACGGGGCCCACCCGATGTGCCACCCCGTAATCCGACAATGAGCCGATTGAACGGAAGATTGCCAGGAAGTCACGCAGCATCCGATCACGAGCGCGATCCCGATTTCGTGCCATCTTGTTTGGTGCGCACGCCCTCTGGTAACTTCATCAACATACCAAGTGAGTAAAGCTTCAAAATTATTTAATACACTGCTGATAAGGTGTGTAGGGGCTTATCGGAGTAAGCTGGTAACGCTACTGATAAGACCTATGTACAGCCGACGATTCTTAAGGAGTATCGATGAGATGTATCGGTTGACAGAGCATCCCGAATACCTTAATCAACATTGACATAGAGGGGGGGGGGGGGGGGTCAACAAGGGCTGCTACCAAGAACTGCACAGGACCTCGTTATCTTATCTCTTGGCGAAATCCCGGCCCTGGAAACGTCACTCTAGACATTTTTCCTTGGGACCCACAGCAGCGTCGTTAAATCTATCCAAGGCCCTTTTGGGTCTATCTTATCTCTCTTACGCACTCGTAGGGTTGGGCCTCTTAAGGGATGAGGATAAACAGTATTAAGATATTAGTCGAACGTTTCACGTTAAAAAATACTTTTGGAGAACCGCCAGACATCTTGTTCCTCCTGTCAGTCAATTCAGTCGCTCCGGGTCCTTCGGGACTTCTGGATTTTCTCTCGCCCCCCGGTTACTCCAATTTCCTCCCTAAAGTCAAAGCATTTTTTTTTTTCTTTCTTCTACAAAAGTTAACCATCTTCCTCTGGCGTGTCGTTTCTATTCCTCTGTGTACCTATTTGTACTTTTACTACTCGAACACCCTGTATAGGCACTTGGTCTATGAACAGTTTAAATCCCAAGGAGATGGCTCGAGTGTTTTATTTATGGTCCATCCCTTCCTTGGATGGCGCCAGGGATGAGAATTTTAGACAAAGCTCCACGTCGTGTCCTGCCACGACCACTGAGCACTTATATTGCCGTCACAAAAGAATCTTGAGTGCCTGCGGATTCCTTTCACGTGATTTATGGGGATATCGGCTATCGACTCTTTCTCTCTCTCTCTCTCTCTCTCTCCTTCCATTTTTTGACAGTTACTCCCGTGCGCGTGAGAAGGTAGTAAACATCTCTTGAGTTTCGTAAACAGATCCATCCTCCCTTGAGGATTCCTGTAAAAAGTTGTAAAAAAAAAACGATCTTTATATTTTCCTTTTTTTTTTCAATTATTCTCTTCACTTCTAAGCTCCCCCGGTGTACACGGTCGTATCTTCGAATGATCCTCGATATCGTATAATCGTAACTATGAGTCGAATCGAAGATTATTTTGATAGATGATCGAAGGAGAATTTATAACAAAACTAATGGCGGCGATGTGTCGATCGATCTAAAAGATCTACTGACCGTCAATTAGGATTTCTCCCGGCACCGTTCATGTAATTCGAATCCGCTTGAGAGTTTAGGAGATATATATATATATATATATATATAGGTAAGGGATACCTACATAAAATGCTTCATCAGAGGAAGGTAGGTAAGAGGATGAGGTCGAAGGGCACCGAGCAACCGAGTAGGGTCGAAGAATGGGGTCGGGCTATAATATCTGCCTAAACGCCATAATCACAGATATGTCGATACCACCTGCAATTAGTGAACCCTGGGATATTGGAGACTTCCCACGGGTTCCGAGCTGATGTCTACAAACTTGACTTATTTTCCAGGTAGAGCCTGACGTATCTTCCCTAGTCCGTCATAAGATCGTACCAAGGTATTGAGCAGCAGCAGCAACCCTTCGCAAAGTCGATAATTACGGTCAACTTTTGAGAATACCCCTGACCCTTACGATGGAGCGTGTATTCGAGGTGCCTTCTTTTTCACCGATCCTTCACCCACGTTTGCGACCCCCCCTGTACCTTCCTATGTTACACACGTGAGGCTTCAGTGGTTACTAAAAAAAAAAAGAAAAAAATCTAATATGAAATTGAAACTTGGCCGTTTCTCGTCGTCAGTGAATCATAAGGTTATCGATTCAACACGGGGTGTCTCCACGTGGTTGTTTGGGCTCGTAGGGCTTTTTGGTCCGAGCGTCAGCAAAAGGCCTCGGCGTCTTCTTGCATGCCGGGAACATTAGACCGACCACGCAACAAAGAAAGGGGACCGGCCCGAAACTTATATTTCACCTCTGTCATAATTAATTTACCCCCCATACCACCTGGGCCAGCGCCCATCGGCAGCTCTCCTCCCTCTGCCCCCCCTCTTGCACTCTTCTTCTTCAGACTCCTTTCAGGACTCCTCCTTCGTTCGATCGATGACCGGGGTCGCCCCTCGATAATACCTATGGAAACGCTTCGCGTAAATAACTGTGCGTTCTCGGGTGGCTCCTTCGAGGCGAATTGAGTAAGTGAAAACCTCATCGTGACTGGGGAGAGAGGGGCGTGGGGGGGAGGAACGTGCAGGAGGCGAAGGTCGGAGAGGGGATAATGAAAGTGAAACAACCCTTAACGATTTTTCACGACTGACAATCAAATATGTATAATTAATCGTGCAGGACAGTAAACGTTATACTTTTCCAATAAACATGAAATATTCCGTGTCAGTCATTCAAAAGGTCTTACCGGTGCGAGTAATCGTGAGGATGAAATAATATATTTTGAAATTTTTAAATATTGACGAAGAAATGAAAAAAAAAAAAAAATTAGGTGAATCGACGCTTCTATGTATTTTTTTTTTTTTTTTTTTCATTGTGACATGTCACTTTTTCTGTTTCCTCACGGTAAAATAATGTTTTCTCTCGCTTGCTTCTTTCAGAGATACCGAAGAATGAGTACAACAACAAGAACCAGTCTACGGGTAACAGTCCAATAAAGGTGGAGCTACAGAACAACATGGACAGGTAAGAAGTTTAAAGTGATCTTTCATCGGGAAGCAAAAATTCAGCTTCTCTGGTTTTCCTTCGTGTAAACGTTTTCACGGGTCACCCTTACTTAACGGGGGCTGTGAATGAAAGCCCGACACTTACTTTCTCTCTCTCTCTCTCTCATGAATCATCCATTGAGCACATGCTGACAATGAGTCAATGTTTGCAATGAAATAGTCAGCTGGTCAGAGTTTACGGAATCCGTAGAAAGGTTTTTCACCTTATTATTGAGTCTAGAAAATTTTTCCCCGAAAACTATTCAGCACCATTCCCGAAGCTTCGGATCATGCGATTTTTTTTTTTCTTGGAGTCTGCAAAGGACTGCCGGGATAATGCATAAAGTACCATCCAAGAGAGACTCTAGAATTTGAATGAAGAAAAAATAAATAAATAAGCGCAAAGTGGATGCTGGACGATGACGTTGAATCGTGCATGATTCTTCACGAGCAGATACTGGACCAATGTTCTCGCAAGCTCCGGAGGCATTCGGAAACTCCTTTCTGGTTTTTCTCAACAGTTGCGCGCAAAGCTTTCGAAGAAAAGCAAACAAAAATTTAATTTTGCGCTAACGACGCGCTATCTAGATTAAATATTTTCCTGAACCTCATGGTCTTTCGTAAAGCAAATTCGAAATCACTTTTGTGCTTCCGATACCCACTGTGGATCCTGAACTTGGAAACGCGTTGGAAACAAAAATATTAGCCATTAGTCCGAGTAGAAAATTTTTTAACGATACGTAAACTCTGATCCTCGCGAGATCCAAATAAATCGAATGAAAATCATGTAAGCAAACGATACTTTGATTCTCGTGTAACTCACTGCGATAAACTGTTTGAATTATTTTTTTTGATTTGCTTCTAGGGTACCGTTGCCCTACGGGCATGCCCCCTCCATGATCCCCATGAGAAGACAGAGCATCCGATGTCACTTCCGTAAAGGAATTGACTGGTGCAGCTGGAAACTCATAGCCATAGTCGTTATAATGGTATCCCTATGCCTAACAGCAGCCTTAACCTATGTCGCTGGTAAGTCCCCATAAACGATAATTAGTAGTGGAGTAGAGAAGAGGAAAAAAAAAGAAGCAATGATGAGAAAAAAGAAAGGACCTTAATCCCTTTGAGCAAAGAAACTAAAAGATTAATTGTCCCTATCCGTAACGTTGAATATTTTTTGTTTTCACAGCCTCGAACATAGTAAACTGGTCCTACCAAGGCACGAAAGCGTGCACCGTCCTGGTGGGCGATAACACTGAGCCCAAAGCTGCTAGTACAGAAACAAACAAGACGTCCACGTCGAGTCGACCTAGACAACAGTCATCTTCAGGAGGTAATTACAAGGATAATTTGTTTGAGCGTGTGTACAGACGCAATCGTAGAGACACGGTTAACCAGCATGCTCGAGTGTTGCACCCTTCACATGTCGAAGAGGCACCGGACGGTTCCGTAAGGCCCAAAAGTTTAGTCGTTTTGCATGAAGATCCTGGTCAGGGTACGCATGGAGAGCATGATGATTATCAAGGTTATCATGGGAGTAATGATGAACCTACTCATGGATCAGTTCCGGTGGATGTGGAAGTCTCAGCTAGTACCGAAGATCCTACTAACTCATTATTGATTGATCATTCGATGACGTTCTCGTCAGTGATCACTGACACTATCGATGGATCATCTTCGATCTATGCATCATCTGCTTCCGATGACTCTAAAGATCCCTTGACTACTCTTGCTTTCGGTGGGAAAGAGATCATCACTTCCGTTAGATCAGGTCATCCTGAAGATGTAGATGCTCAAAGTGGGTTAACTGCTGGTGAGAACGAGAGTTCTAGTAGAGATAACAAAGAAGGGGATTTATCGATTGATGGTAATCAATCAAGGATCATCGATCGGGTATCGGATATAGAGACTGAGAGACCTAGGATCACTTTGAAAGATTCATCCGATAGTCATGCCTTGAGAATTGATCTGAACGATAGTGTCTCTTTGGAGTCCAGTACTCTGGATTATGATGCCAGTACTAGTGCTAGCACTATTGGCGAGTCCAGTACAAGGATAGTTGAGTTCTTGGAGTCTGAAAACTCCTCGAGGAAGGTGTTGAACTTGCTTCCAGACGATCGAACTTTGCCAGTAAGTAAGTCCAGGGTGGATGTCGTTAAGCCAGTAGAAGTAGACCTGGAGGACTTGAATGTAGAAAGCAGTAGAGAAGCTTTGCCGCTAGCGCAAACCTTAGTCGTAAAACTAGCAGATGAAGAAGACGTTGGGAATTCTGATGAAACGAATGGAGAACTTGAGGAGGCTGAATGGAAAGTTGATAAAAATGTAGAAAACACGAGTTCAGGTGGGACCTTGCAAATATCAAAAATCGACAATTCCAATGGCGTTGTGAAAGAGACCAAAGAACTTCCGGTGGAGGAGACCGCATCCTCGAGGTCTAAGGAGATGACGAGCGACGACCAGGTCGTCATCCCCGAGAGATCCGAAGAATTCCAAAGAGACTATCCCATCTACAATTACGGTCCGGATGAAGTGGAGATAGTGAAGTTGTACCTGGACGAGGATGCCAGTGCAACCAAGAAGAAGACGTTCCAGGAGTCTGCGGAGTCTTCGAAAGATCCAAAACCGTATTCGCTCGGTAACGAGGTTAAGATGCCAATGACAATATCGTCGAACAAGCAAACTGAAGATGTTCACGTGATAACGCGCGACGACGACGAGGAGTTTCTACGCGAATTTGAGGAACCCTTCGACGAGGAGTCCCAGGAGTACGATAACCCGCATGAGGCATCGCATGATCCCCAAGTGCCACACGAGTCTAACACTCCATCAGCTAACAAGCCAAAAGAATCACCACTAACTCAGAAGGTCCAGATAGTGGAGGTGCCGAAGTCAACCGAGTCAAACGTTCAGTCTCACCTCCTGCTGAACGTGACTATATCTACCGAGGACACATCCGGTTTCATTCAGGGTTCACGGCCCCTTTACATACTCTCTGTCTCGATACCAACCAGTGCTGACCCTAACACCCCGCCCGGAATTAACATCATCAATCCCATGCAACAACAACCACCACGAACATCATCACCGCCGTCAGAACCTCCTAGTGTTATCGTGGACCCAGATTCCACTGGATTGCCACCACCGCCACAACCCCCAGCATCACCACCACCGATCTGGGGTGGTGGTGAGTGCGAGTGTTCCTGTCCTTGCATGGAGTCAGGGGAAACAGACAACTTTTCAGATGATGACTCGCCCGTAGATCCTAACGACCTAGAGAACACGTTCACGAACTTCACCAATGAGGAGGTCTCATACGTCAATCAGGAGGATGACGGCGATGATGGTGACGAGGGTAACTGGAGAATCTCGCAGGGTGGCAACGGCCATCCTGCTTTCTCTAACGAGACCTCCCAAGGTTCTTTCGGGCTCGAAGAGCCTACCGGTGCTACCAGTGATACCAGTGCTACCACTTCTTCGGATGACTATAGTTTCTCTTTGGGAAATTATACTGAGGATCCTATGGGAACTTACTCTACTTCCGCTTCTACTACTTCCGACTCTTCCACTTCTCTCTACTCCGAGGATAGGGCCACGAGCGAGCAAGGCTATTGGTGTTCAGGCACGACGCCAGTACCACCAGAGCCCATTATCCTCATTCTCGAAGGTGAGGCCTTGTTCTTCTCTTGAGTAGACTCTTCTTTATCTTAAATCACGCTTATCTCTCTCTCTCTCTCTCTCTATGTAATTAGCTGACACGAAGTATAATATATATTTTTTTTTATCATATGCAATGCTTTACTGCACTTTGGCTGATGTTGCTTACTAGATGCACTATATTCACGGTAATGGCTACTTTCTTCTTGTCTGTCTCTCTTTACTTTCCTTATACCGACTCTGTGTACTTTGCACTCGTTGTGACCGACCGGCTCCACCAACGGCGAGACACGTGAAAGCGCTGGTGTTTGCTGAGCTTCGTTGTATTAACCCTCTGGGAGCCTTAATTACGTTCAAGTCAAAATTATTAATTCAACTTTTCAGGAAACGTACGTCCCGCCCTTTACCTACCCTTACTGAATATCTATAGTCGACTCGTTATCAGTTTATACTTTGAGGGATCAACTCTTCATGGCTCATAGCACAAAGGAGTCACTTCGATATCAAACTGATCTGTTGACTCGACTAGATCAATCAGATACGTGTTAATATATAGTTTTGTATTTCAGCGTAACAAGTTTACTACCAACCCAGAAATAACTCTGTGCAACCCTTGACATTTCACGTGACCCGCGACGTAGCGATGTGCCGCTTCTTAATTGGCCGCACGCGGCACGCGTAGTCCTATTAACTATAGAAATAAAATGCCGGTTCGTGCAACTGGAAAAGTAATTGACAGCAAGAGGGTGCATTAGGAGAGAAAGAAAAAAAAAAAACTTGAAGAAAAAAAAAGTGCAGTTCGCCTACATGCATAGCATTAAAGCTCAGCTGGGAACATTAACGACATGGCATTTTTTTTTTCATAATCATCTCCATATCCATTTTCGAATGGACCTTTTTTTTTTAACGATTTCCCTTTTTTGTCTCTCAGGTGCCAGAACCTTCCCAGCAAGGTCATTTCCTCCGGATGGCACGACCTTCGCCCAGGTGGCTCTCGGTCAGCGCCTCAGCAAGGAGATCCCGGCCTACAGCTACTGGAACATGCAGTTCTACCAATCGGAAGCCGCATACGTTCGCTTTGACTACAACATACCCCGTGGCGCCAGCATCGGCGTCTACGCAAGGAGAAACGCGCTGCCCACCCACACGCAGTACGACCTCCTGGAGGTCCTCAGCGGTTTCAAGGCCCGCACCACCCGGGCCTCCCATGTTAGTGTCATTGTATGTGCTAGGAATGCATTTTAATTTGATTTAACTTTTCCTTTTTCACATTTCTAAACTCCTGCCTGCGCCCGATAGAATATTTAAGGCAAGAACTCCTGGTAACGCTGATATTAATTTTCACGTGGCAGCCGTCGATAAAGAAGGAAGTGACGCACTACATGGAAACCGGTCACTGGTTCCTGTCGCTCTACAACGACGACGGCGATCCACAGGAAGTCGCGTTCATCGCCATAATCGCCGAAGACATGACCCACAACTGCCCCAACGGATGTAGCGGAAAGGGAGAGTGCCTCCTGGGTCACTGCCAGTGCAACCCTGGCTTCGGTGGCGACGACTGCTCGGAAAGCGTTTGCCCTGTCCTGTGCAGTCAGCGTGGCGAGTATATAAACGGCGAGTGTCAGTGCAACCCTGGCTGGAAGGGAAAGGAGTGCTCGTTGCGTCATGACGAGTGCGAAGTCCCAGACTGCAACGGACATGGTCATTGCACCAACGGGAAGTGCAATTGCGTTCGCGGATACAAGGGTAAATTTTGCGAGGAGGTCGACTGCCCTCATCCAACTTGCTCCGGACACGGATTCTGCGCCGAGGGTACATGCATCTGCAAGAAGGGCTGGAAGGGTGCAGACTGCAGTCAGATGGACAAGGAAGCACTGCAGTGTCTACCCGATTGCAGCGGCCATGGGAATTTCGATCTGGAAACTCAAACTTGTCTTTGCGAACCCATGTGGTCCGGCGACGATTGCTCTAAAGGTGCGTTTCCAAGAACCGTCACACGGACCACTCTTCGTCACCCAATAATCTCATTCCACGTTGCACTCACACCCTCTTCTCTCTTCCTTCCCAGAGCTCTGTGACCTGGACTGCGGTCCTCACGGTCACTGCGTCGATAACGCATGCGATTGCATCTCCGGGTGGTCTGGCGAATTGTGCAACCTCAAGCAGTGCGACCCAAGGTGCAACGAACATGGTCAGTGCAAGAACGGTACCTGCCTGTGCGTCACCGGATGGAACGGGAAGCACTGCACGATGGAAGGCTGTCCAAATTCGTGCTCGGGTCACGGACAGTGCCGTGTCAATATCGAGGCCCAATGGGAGTGTCGCTGCTACGACGGATGGGACGGAAAGGACTGCAACGTCCTGCTCGAGCAAACTTGCGACGACGGTCGGGACAACGACAAAGGTGAAGAATCAAAAAATTACCTAACCTGTTTTTCACGTCTTTGCCTTCCGACACGTGACGCAAGGATAAATAATTAAACGAACCATTATCATTATTTCTTATCGCTTCAGACGGTCTCGTCGATTGCGCCGATCCTGAGTGCTGCTCGAACCATATCTGCAGGAGCAGTCAGCTCTGCGTATCCGCACCAAAACCCATAGACATCCTGCTGAGGAAACAGCCACCCGCCATTACGGCCTCCTTCTTCGAGAGGATGAAGTTTCTCATCGACGAGGGCAGCTTGCAGAATTACGCGAGGCAGGAGATATTCAACGAGAGGTGAGTCTTGTCGTATAGATTTTTTCTTTTTGTTTTTTTTTTATCGTAATCAATTAACGTTACGGATATATATGTATTAGCGAAAAACAAAAACTGTGACGACTGTGAACTCCTGTCCGTCCCAGTTAGATGTTGCGTGACGTTGACATGTTTCAACGTGTCCACCGAACGAGACTTACATGCGTCGTCTGCAACTGACGTATCTATTTCTCCATTGTCATTATTACGTATATCCGTATATATTTCGTATGTATCCATATATATCTATAGTATATGCTACGTATCACAGTGACACGTAAATATTCGTATACCCCCATACGCGATTCAAGCTTTTCTTCGTCCATCGTATAAAGGACACTTTATACACCTCCATACTATATTATATTATACTATACTATACTATATTATATATACTAAACATAGGTATGATATTCTATGCGTTGTTGTGACCCATGTCAATTCACATCCCAACAGTTTTGTACATATGTTTTGTATGTACGTGTGCGCGAACGTGTGCCCTAGCACTCTCTCTCTGTCTCTCTCTCTCTCTCTCTCCAAATTCTTATCACAGACTCACTTTCATATACTATACTATTGACTATATCACTATACAGGGTGTACTGTTGAGATACAGGTATATATTTGTGGAACTGAAAAAAAAAAGTAAGGTAATGAAATATTTATATTGGTTTCGAAATAAAATTTGTGCACCAGTTATATCTTTTTTTAACAAAAAAAAAAAAAAAAAAAAAAAAAAACTCCATCTTATTACCGTCTCTTGTTATATCTCAAGTGCTCCATTTTTTTTTGTTTTGTTCATTTTTCTTTTCAAATTCTCTTCCATCGCTATGAAACTATCTTTCCGACTATATTCACTCGAATTTTTATTCTATCTTGTCCGTCCGAGTGGAGCTTGCGTGAATGTGTGAGTTCATGTTAGTCCTAAGCTTTCGGGCCATTGCTGAATTACGACGATAGGAAACCGTCGTAGGATTGTGAATGAATAACGAAAGGAAGCGGTGTAAGGAATTCTAAAGAGAAAGAAAAAAAAAAAAAAAGAAAAAAGAAGAAAACTACGAAAACCCCCATTTCAACGTTTCTATTTATCTTTTTATCTGCATTATTCTCGAACTTTAAATCAACCTCCCTTTGCCGTTCGTGTCTCTTGGGAATTCTCTCACTTAACCTTTGAATTTCTTTTTTTTTCCTCTTATTTTATCTCAACAATGAAAAAAATAAAAAATTAAAAATTAATAATTAGAAAAAAAAAAGAAGACGAAACACACCAATTTAACTGGGCTTTGTTTTATCCCTGCTGCTCGGTCAGTGTGTTCTGGAATCACTTCAACACAAGGTAAGAACAAAGATAAACATCAAAAGCAACGAAAATTTCAAAAACGGGAGATGCAAAAGTTTCCTCCTGCGTAGCCTATTAAAAATTTGTAGTACACATCGCATCAGTATCTTTTGGTTCCCCCCCCCCCCCCCCTTAAGTTTTTGGTTTTCCTTTAATTTTTTTTTTTTTTTCCGTACATCCGTATAATACGTACATTCGCATATTATGTATATATACGTATACAGCCAGGCCAACGTGCATATCTATTGTATGTCAGTATATAAAGTTTATATATGTACTCTCTCCTATCTCTTCTTCTTCTCTCTCCATATGCATATACTGTATACAATATATGTCTATAGTGTGTGTTTCCTACTGTGCCATTGTACCTATATAATAATCGCCTACTCTGGCGCCGGCGCCAGGAACACTTTAAAGGCCATTCCCACTGCCTGATATGTGTATACATATATAAATATATAAAGATTTATATATTATACATATATAAGTGTCGTTCCTCTTTACATTCATCCCTTAAAGTTTTACAGCGCACCCTTGCCAAGATAATCCACATCCCCTTGGTGCCTCATTGTTCTACACTACTCGTTGCATGGTTCAGTTACCTTAACATTCCTACATTGTGTTTCGTGCCTTTTACGTTACGCTTACGACTTTGTGTTAATCGTGCGTGTTGTCCACTGAGAGTTAATTAAAGGAAAAAAAAAAAAAAAAAAAAAAAAAAAAATTGTAATACTCTAGAGTGTCAGAGGAGTCAATGGTGATTATCGATTCGCGCCGATGTCACGCGAACGAACATTTACGATTAATCAGTGGGAAGCAATTATAAATTATTAATAAACTTATCGATATAAATTGTTTGTCATCGGTCGAGTGCTTAAAGCAGCTTATTGATAGTCTCGTGAAAATTTTGGTAAACGTGTTGCTCCACACATGCGATTGTACTCGTAGATTTGATTTGGATTTTGCGATTGTTCTAGAGTTCTAGATTTGCTTCTGAACGATTACAGCATTATAAATATAATATATGAGGAAGCACAATTGCAGAGTAGCTCAGCTCGTATTAGAATCATATTTTCTGATGAACATGTTCCTTGGAATCTAATAAATTGCTTTTCTGAACAGTCGTTCCGCTGTGGTTCGCGGAAGGGTAGTTACATCCCTTGGAACTGGTCTTATGGGGGTTCGAGTCAGTACCAGCACGCCGTTAGAGGGTTTCACACTGACCAGGGATGACGGCTGGTTTGACCTGCTGGTTAACGGGGGTGGTGCCGTCACACTTCAGTTTGGAAGGTCACCCTTCAAGCCGCAGGGTCACATCGTCTTTGTACCTTGGAACGAGGTACGATTCTGCACTGAGACTGGACACTGACAGTATATTTGATCGATTGGAAAGATGTTAAGTGACTTGTTCTATTCTCCAGGTGGTGATTATAGACAAGATCGTAATGAGTACCAGTGATGAGAAACCATCGACTCATGTACCACATGCGTGTGCGGCCCACGACTACGACCTGATGAAGCCCGTCGTCCTGGCCACTTGGAAGCATGGATTCCAGGGTGCATGCCCGGATAAGAGCGCCATCCTGGCCGAGTCACAAGTCATCCAGGAGAGTCTTCAGATACCGGGAACAGGATTGAATCTCGTCTATCACAGCTCCAGGGCTGCTGGATACTTGTCGACTATTCAGCTCCAGCTTACACCCGAAGTTATACCAGCTAGTCTGAATCTTATTCATCTGCGAATCACCATCGAGGGCATCCTCTTCGAGAAGACCTTCGAAGCGGATCCGGTTATCAAGTTCACGTATGCTTGGAACAGACTCAACGTGTACAGACAACGTGTCTACGGCGTTACCACTGCTATGGTCAAGGTCGGCTATGAGTACAGCGACTGCAAGGACATCATCTGGGACGTTCAGACGACTAAGCTCAGTGGACACGATATGTCCATATCTGAAGTTGGTGGCTGGAACCTTGATATTCATCACAGATACAATTTTCATGAAAGTATCCTGCAGAAGGGTGATGGATCAAATATTTATCTTAAACACAAGCCCAGAGTGATCCTTACCACCATGGGTGATGGACATCAGAGACCTCTGGATTGTTACGATTGCGACGGTCAGGCTTCTAAGCAAAGGCTGCTGGCACCGGTTGCCTTGGCTACTGCACCAGATGGGTCTATCTTCGTTGGTGACTTCAATCTCGTTCGGAAGATCTTGGTGGATGGCACCGTCAGCACTGTTGTACGGCTCAAGTGAGTACCGACTCTGGATCATGTTGATAGTTGTCTGAAAAATTAATGATTATTCTGTTAATTAACACATTTGATATTGATTTGTTGCAGTGCTACCAGAGTATCCTACAGATATCATATAGCACTGAGTCCTCTGGATGGAGCTTTGTACATCTCTGACCCTGAATCCCATCAGATCATTCGAGTCCGCGATACTAATGACTACACTGATCCTGACCACAATTGGGAAACAGTCGTAGGATCCGGTGAACGTTGTCTTCCTGGAGACGAGGCTCATTGCGGTGATGGGGCATTGGCTCGCGATGCCAAATTGGCCTATCCCAAAGGTGTCGCTGTCTCCGCTGATAACGTTCTCTACTTCGCGGACGGTACCAACATCCGTATGGTTGACCGGGACGGTATCATCACGACGGTCATAGGAAATCATATGCACAAGTCTCACTGGAAGCCAATACCATGCGAGGGGACCCTGAACGTGGAGGAAGTGCATCTTCGATGGCCAACCGAATTAGCGATCAATCCATTGGATAACTCGCTTCACATGATCGACGATCATATGGTTCTTCAGCTAGCCCCCGATGGCCGGGTCAAGGTCGTTGCTGGACGCCCGCTTCACTGCGCTTCACCATCATCTACCTTTGACACGGAACTGGCGACACACGCTACTCTCGTAATGCCACAGAGTATCGCCTTTGGACCATCCGGTGATCTTTACATCGCTGAAAGTGATTCTCAGAGGATCAACAGGGTCAGGGTGATCGGCACCGACGGCAAGATATCACCGTACGCAGGTGCAGAATCCAAGTGCAATTGCTTGGAACGCGGGTGCGACTGTTTTGAAGCCGATCACTATTTGGCATCTAGCTCAAAGTTCAATACCATATCAGCGGTGGCCGTGTCTCCGGATGGGGTCGTCCATATTGGTGATCAAGCCAATTATAGAATACGTTCTGTAATGGCCAGTATACCGGATGCAAGCGGTGCCAGGGAGTATGAGATCTATTCACCGGATACCCAAGAGATCTACGTCTTCAACAGATTCGGTCAGCACATTGCTACCAAGAATATCCTCACCGGTGAGACCAACTATCTCTTTGCCTACAACGTCAACACCAGCAACGGAAAACTCAGTACTGTCACGGATGCTGCCGGAAATAAGGTCTTCCTACTGCGCGACTATTCCAGTCAGGTCAACTCGATTGAGAATACCAAGGGTCAGAAGTGTCGGCTACGCATGTCTAGGATGAAGATGCTACACGAGCTGAGCACTCCGGATAATTACAACGTGACCTTTGACTATCACGGACCCACGGGATTGCTCAAGACAAAATTGGACAGCACTGGGAGAAGCTACGTCTACAATTACGACGAATTCGGTAGGCTGACCACAGCTGTAACACCCACTGGAAAAGTCATCAGCCTGACGTTTGACCTAAGCGTCAAAGGTGCTACTGTCAAAGTCGGACAGAACAACAGGAAGCCGGTATCGATGCTGATCAAAGGATCATCAGTGGTGACCAAGATTGGTGAAGCCGAGCAGAGAACCATCGTCCTTGGAGATGGCAGCGTTGGTAGAGTAACACCCTGGTCTCATACTATCAGTACCGATACGATGCCTTACTCCATTCTGGCTGAAATCGAGCCACTCCTGGGTGAGAGCTACCCGGTCCCAGCAAAACAGAGGACGGAAATCGCTGGTGATCTGGCGAATCGCTTCGAGTGGCGCTACTTCCTGCGCAAGGTCCAGGGTAACAAGAATCGCGGAAACTCCAAGGCAGTTGCTCAGGTCGGCCGGAAGCTCAGGGTCAATGGCGAAGTCCTTCTGTCCTTAGAGTACGACCGGGAGACCAACACTGTGGCAGTCTTCATGGACGATCGAGCAGAATTACTGAACGTCACGTATGACAGAACAGCAAGACCCGTCAAGTGGGGTCCCAGGAATGGCATCTTCGCCGGTGTCGATCTCGAATATGACAGATTTAGCAGACTCACCAGCTGGACCTGGGGAGACATCAGCGAGACCTATGGATTTGACCGGGCTGGCCGACTCTTTGAGATCAAATACAGTGACGACACCTCGATGGTCTATGCCTTCAAGGACATGTTCAGCAGTTTACCACTGAAGGTCACCACACCCAGAGGAAGCGACTATCTTCTGCAATACGACGAAGCTGGTGCACTTCAGTCCCTGACTACTCCTAGAGGACACATACACGCCTTCTCGCTTCAGACTTCGCTTGGCTTCTACAAGTATCAGTACTATTCGCCCATGAACCGGCACCCTTACGAGATCCTGTACAACGACGACGGCCAAATACTCGCTAAGGTCTATCCTCATCAAAGTGGCAAAGTCGCCTATGTGTACGATCACACTGGAAAATTGGAAACTACTCTAGCTGGTAAGTGTCGTAGCGCGTACTTTCTCTTTCTATGAACTTGATGAATTTTTATTAATTTCACCTTCTCTCATTCTTCAGGCCTCTCGTCGATCCACTACACTTATCAAGAGACGACCAGTCTGGTTCGCAGCATTGACATTAACGAGCCCAACTTTGAGATCAGGATCGAGTACAAGTACCACGCTGGCATTGTGAAGGATGAGAAGATCAAATTCAGCAGTAAGAGTGGTATGGACAATGCTCATTATAGATTCCAGTATGACGGGAACGCCAGAATATCCGGTATCGAGGTCGACATAAATGGCAAACAACTGCCTCAGCTTCGGCTGAAGTACAATCAGAATCTTGGTGTCCTGGAAGGCGTCGGGGATCTAAGGATCTATAGAAACTCCTTCAATAGATCAGTGATGCAAGATAGCAGCAAGCAGTTCTTCACCGTGACCGAGTACGACGATCATGGCCGAGTGAAGGCTGTTCTGATGAACATCAGGTCAGTCGATGTCTTCAGAATGGAATTGGAGTATGACAATCGAAATCGGATAAACATGAGGAAGCTGACGATCGGCAAGGAATCTTCGGAGAAGAAGGAATTTTCGCGCATCGACAAGATCACTTACAATGCTGACGGACATGTCCTGGAGGTTGCCGATACCGACAATAACTGGCAATACGCGTATGACGAGAACGGAAACATAATCGGCGTGACGGAGCACAACGAGAAGATCACTCTTGGCTACGACAGCGGCGACAGAGTCGTTCAGTATGGCGACGTCGAATTCAATTCCTACGACGGTCGTGGGTTCGTTGTGATTCGCGGTGAGCACAAGTACAGGTATAACTCGAGAGGACAGTTGATCCATGCGTCGGAACATCAAAAGTTCCAAATTTGGTATTTCTACGACGACAGAGGAAGGCTGATCGCGTGGAATGACGACAGGGAGAACATAACGCAATTCTTTTATGCTAATCCAAAGACGCCTGATCTTATAACTCATGTTCACTTTCCGAAGTCATCAAAGACCTTCCGCTTCCTCTACGACGCTAGGAACTTCCTGATGACCGTTGAGACTTCTGAGCAAAGATTCTACGTGGCGACTGATCAGAACGGATCGCCATTGGCATTGTTCGATACCAATGGTAATCTGATAAAGGAAATGCGCAGGACCCCCTTTGGAAAGATCATCAAGGACACCAATCCTGATTTCTACCTGCCGATCGACTTCCACGGAGGATTGTTCGATCCTAACACAAAGCTCGTGTACCTGAACAAACGTCTCTACGATCCTACTGTCGGCCAGTGGATGACACCAGCCTGGGAACAAATGGCCAACGAACTGACCACACCGACGGACATCTTCATCTACCGTTTCCGGAACAACGATCCCATCAATCTCAAGCAAAACGTGGAGTACATGACTGATCTTGCCAGTTGGCTCAAACTCTACGGTTACGACATATCCTCTATGCTGGGATCAGAGTACACCAAGGAAGTGGTGTACCAACCAAGCGCTACCATAACCTCTCCGCAGCTGACGCCAGAGTTTGGTGTGATGTCGGGACTCCAGTGCATCGTGAACCGGGTCCACGAGAAGTTCTCAGATCTAGGATTCGTGCCGAAGCCATTGCTGAAGCTGGAACCAAAGACGCGAAACTTACTGCCTAGAGTAGCTCATCGGAGGGCAGTCTTTGGCGAGGGTATCTTGGTGTCAAGGGTCGGAGGTCGTGCCTTGGTCAGCGTGGTAGACGGCGTGAACAGTGTCGTCCAGGACGTGGTGACTTCGGTCTTCAACAATTCATTCTTCCTGCCACTTCACTTCAGCGTTCACGACCAGGACGTCTTCTACTTTGTCAAGGACAACGCCCTGAAGATCAGAGACGACATGGACGATCTTCGTCGACTCGGTGTCATGTTCAACGTGTCGACCCACGAGACGACCGAGCACGGGTCCGGCACGTGGAAGGAGCTGAGACTTCACAACCCGGATGCCTCGGTGGTGATAAAATATGGCGCTGATCCCGAACAGGAGCGTCACAGGATACTGAAGCACGCTCACAAGCGTGCTGTCGAGAGAGCCTGGGAAATTGAGAAGCAGCTGGTAATAGCTGGTTTCCAAGGACGCGGCGATTGGTCCAAGGAGGAGAAGGATGAGCTCATCAGCCACGGCAAGGTCGACGGCTACGAGGGCGTCGACATTCACAGCGTGCACAGGTATCCCCAACTGGCCGACGATCCTGGCAACGTCGCCTTCACCCGCGACACCAAACGCAAGAGACGGAAGAGCGGCAACAGGCGCAACAGGATTCACAGGCACGATTCGTGATTCGACGAGATCTAGGCTGGATGTGCCTCTGGGGTGCATGAGAGGAGCAAGAAGAAAATCTGAGAGTGTTCGTGAGGACGTGCGTCACGAATAAAAAAAAAAAAAAGAAAAGAAGAAAAAGAAGATGATGTTTTGCCGTAGGAGTGCGCGATGAGAGTAACATATTTTCTCCTTCTGGGAGAAATAAAATGATAAAGGGTTGCGATCAATGGGACGAGCTTCGCGATTGGACGTTTCTAAGAATTTCGAGTCCGCGCGACGGATGTAAAATTAAAATGGTTACTTAAAGGCTGACTCTTGATAAAAACGTTCGTCGCGGTCGTTCTCCATAGAGAGAAAAAAAAAAAAAGAAACTCCCAATATTTTTTCTCAGTCGTGGATATTATAACGAGAGAAAAATAATTCTCTCGCCGTGTATCATACGTTAATTTTCTACGTATCGAAGTCGTTGGTGCCATACTAATACGTTACGAGTAAAATTTCCTATTGGATCCCATCCTTCATCCAACTCCCCGATATTACCATTAAACCTAATTCTTCGATCCCCATTTGCGCGCTGCTCGTACGTCGCGTTAACGCAACTCGATTAACGTTAAATTGTCGTTGTCGTCGTCGTCGTCGTCGTCGCCACCGTCGGTTCTGCGACCGTTAACGGCGCACGTGCCGCAGGTTGATCTGTGAAGTGTCAAAATTAAGCTAGTCGCGTATTAACGAAATGCGGAAGTTTTAACGCTTGTTACGAAAAAAAAAGCTGATTATTTTATAGAGGATGTTTTGCGATGGGAGTATAATAGTGAATGAGTGAAAGTCGAGGAAAAGGGAGAGTGAAAATATACTTCGGAGAGTGAAAGCTTTTTGCATCAAACTCCTTTATACTATTTAAGCGACGAAGAGGACAGGATGTGGTTCGTGCGCATGCGCTGGTCTCCCATTAACCAATAAGAAGAGGAAGAAGAAGCCATGAGCCAATGGGAGCTTCTCAGATTGAAGCCGTCGAATCGTTAGCATAACAGGGTCTACGACATGTACACGTACATAACGAAAAAAAAAAAAAAAAAAAAAATAACATAATACATACCTATACGTACATACACGCGATATAAGTACATAGCCACGTTCGAAAGAAAGCGGGAAAATTCCGAAGTTTCGAAAATTCGAATTTAACCGTTAAACCTAAATCGATTCGAGGACTGCGCAGCGGGAAATTTCAAAATTAGATTAACGAGCTCGAGATGCCGAAAATGCAAGTGAATAATAAATACGTGACAAGGAAGATGAGTTTGTCGAAACTTTCGTCCAAGAGAGAGAGAGAGAGAGAGAGAGAGAGAGAGAGAGAGAGAGAGAGAGAGAGAGAGAGAGAAAGAGAAAACATAAAATACACAGACACACACGCAAACACACACGCACGCACGCACGCGTGGAAATCCGACGATGACGACGATGACGACGATGACGAGGAAAATCTCGTCGTCATCGACGTCCTCATCCGCGTTTTGTCCACTCGACTTTACTGACGTCACTCAGGCGTTAACCTAGTTCGCATAACGTATAAGATGACGCGTAATAAGAGAATAACACAGCAGATATTTTTAACAATGGCGTACGTTTAATTAAAGTGTTGTAAATAACGGCTAATCTTATTAATGGTAAATGTAGATATTAACGATTGACTTTATACTACTTACACGTAGTATATTCAATTGGAACTGTCGATAAAATGCTTTTTTATATGTATACACACACACACATATATATATATATAGTATATATATACACTACAAAAATGGAACACACACACACACACACACAGCCCTACAGGGAGACACCGAATATCGTAGTAGGGAACTGTAGGGAAAAAGGAAAAAAAGAAATTGTAACGTATGAATAACGAAGCTACTCTCGATGAAGCCATCACGTGATCCGGAAGTCCTCGACCGGAAGTTACTGGATTAACTGAAGATTGCACAGGATTAATATGTCCAGGGCCTATATCTACCTATGAGGATATCGTCGTACGCTTGTCTCTAGGACGTAAGACTTACTCGTGGTAAATAAAAATGGAATCGTAATTTAATTCCAATATGGAAACTCCGAAGATCCGGTTCACGTGTAGGATTTTGCGGCTATCGTCGTTTCTTAGATACGCTGCGTAAAAGCCTGTACGAGATTCGCGATAGACTACAGTGGCGAAATGCGGAGAGGCAGAGAGAGACCTGTAAATAATTTCCTAGGTAAAGAAAAGAAAAAAAGGCCAAGGCACGGTGAGCACCTTGTGGCGGGCCGAGATCGTTCGTTTAGTTGTAACCGAGAGAGAGAAAGAGAGAGAGAGAGAGAGAGAGAGAAAGTGAGAGTGAGAGAGAGCGAGAGAAAGGAAATAATCGCGTGCAAATATATGATTCGAAATGAATAAGTCCAAACGAGATATCATTAAGTAATTGTTTGATTGGGGAAGCAAGAATGGGAGGAAGAAGAGTATAAGGATAGAAAGATCTTTTTTTTTTTGAAAATTTTTGAAATTCATAACTTCCGCCTCTACTGATTCTCTTAGTATATTAATCAGTTGTTATCAATGTAGATTCCGTGGAAAGTCAAGAACAATGGAAATCATACAGCATAGCACTTTTTGACTTAATCGTTGACGCGATTACTTTCATCCCTTTCACCCTTCAGCCCCTCAACCCCTCAACCCTTCAGCCCCTCAACCCCTTAACTCCTCAACCCCTCAACCCCTCAACCCCTCAACCCCTCAACCCTTCAGCCCCTCAACCCCTCAACTCCTCAACTCCTCAACTCCTCAACCCCTCAGCCTCTATCCACTGGACTCGTTCCTCATTCTAGCCGTACAGACGTAAGAAACTATAAAAGAGAAAAATACATAATCATAAACCGCCACGTACGTTTACTAGTTCGCTGTAAAGAGTAAATGGATAAAAGGAGATTGAGTTGATTTCATACGAATCTAGTGAGAAAATGAATAACCAGAAAGAAGGAAAGAAATTTGAACTCTTCGTGCTTGGCCCCGCGTATCTTTCCCGTACAGCAAAGCAAAATCAGACTCCGCCAGTAACACCCGAAAGAGTAATTGGACTGATCGATTTCTCCTTATCATTTCGAGTGGATTAAATTACGCTTAATGAGATTTTGAAATTTTTTTTCTCCGCGCGCGATTCATCGTTGAACATATCTTTCTCCTGCTCTCTCCGTTTCGTCCTACTCGCCCGACTATAACTGTCTCACTCGCTAAGAGCCTGAATCTCTATCGATGCCTCTAATATTTCCGTCGTCTCCTTTTCGATCGTTCCTCTCGTGCTCTCTCTCTCTCTCTCTCTCTCTCTCTCTCACACTCTCTTCATCCTCCCGTCTGATGTTTTTGTTTTGGCATTATTAAAACATATATATATATATATATAACTATTATCGAGTACCAAACGCATCGCACGGTGTGCACTTTTTTCTGGATTATTTTTTTTTTATTTCTTAAGAGCACGAAGAGAAAAGATCGATATCGATCGAGAGACGAGTGCAAGTGGATAAAGCGCGAAATCGGTTGCAAAAAACGCGACAATGAAAAGCAATACTTCGTAACTATCGTGTATGTCCTAAGCATGCGAGAAAGTGTCCTACGTGTAGCGAAAGAGAGAATGTATTATATGCGTGATACTTGAGTGAGAGAGAGAGAGAGAGAGAGAGAGAGAGAGAGAGAGAGAGAGAATGTTAATATGAAAGTAAAGGATAGAGTGTGTGTGTGACAAGCATGCGCAAAAGATAGCCAGGGAGAGTAACTATAAATTAATATATTTAATTGTGTAAAGGATAGTTAATCGTCGATGAAAATGAACTGGTCGAAGAGTCGCTGAATAAAAAAATTTAAGGAAAGAGAGACGAAGGGTAAGACGGAGAGAGGATAGGAGAAAGAGAAAGAGAATGAAGGAGGTTAAATTGAAAATCTATGAGTCACTCGTAACAATGCGCAATGACGCAAATCTAAGTTCTGCGCACGGTAGTTCCGCCGCGCTAAATTGCCGCGTCTCGAGATAAAGAGAGTTTTGTACATATAGACATATATGAGCGATTATATTTTACTCCGTTAATGTTGTGGACAGTCGGAAGTTAAAAACAGAGCGAGAGAGAGAGAGAGAGAGAGAGAGAGAGAGAGAGAGAGAGAGAGAGAGAGAGAGAGAGAGAAATATAGAAATGGTGAAACTGATAATAACGTGGTATATGTTTCGATGTAGAACGATAGTGGAGTGGCTAATGATATGGGATAAAGCAGGTACGATCATACTGATAATGATGATGATGGTGATGATAGTAATGACGTGAAGATATAAATGTCGGTTTAGGGTACCTAACATTATTCGTAGCAGTAGAGCAACATTTCATACCTGTTAATCGAAATGACAGCCCTGCCATAACCCTACGTAGAAGCTCCAAAAAATAGTTAGAAGGTCTCCCCTTTATACTTTCATAAAACGGACGGTCCGTTTGATAATAACGAAAAGAAAATACTAAAGAAATGTCACTCTGACCTTTTATTTTTTGTCCCATGTCCTACCGTCTCACGTGAAATTAAGCGTCCCTCGACATAAAATCCAAAATGGAACCCGCGCTGCCCTCTTTCTAAGGTTTCCGCGAAGAGCGGGCTCTGCGCATGCGCCGCAGCTGATGCCGTAAACAAGCGCCGAGCCCGCGAATTCGCGCGCTGTACGAATTGTTTGAATATCGTTTCTCTTTCGTTTGGTCTCTTTTCTAATTTAAACGTGTAAATATTTCTTATTATGTAAATACTCTTTAAAAACACGAGGTTTTATTTTACAAGTACATTAACTATATTACCATGTAATATTTAATGCGTAAGGTACATATTCTATACTCTTACACGCTAAGTACTCAATAAATATATCTATAAAACTTCCCCCCTCGTGTGTTCGTGCGTGATAATGTCTGTGACCCCTGACCCTATCCCAAAAAAAAATATGTTCCATCGTATCGTGACGTCTACGTAATCGTCGTCCATGACAACTACATGTGTAAAGTCGAAGATCATCAAGTTGCGCTCGCTAAATATATATTGAAGATGTCGTTGAAGCAGCCAGGAGGAATTTTATGTGTATCGCGAGCGAATGGTATTCTATATTTTATTATAAAAATGCGCCGATGTGTTTGTTAAATGAGATTTTTCATAATTAACGCGCCTCCGGTCCCAAGAACTTTAACGACATTTTCGAATGTATAGTACGAGTAGAGATATCTATACAAAGAGAAGAAACGAGATGTGATGCAAGAAGTTGTTTTTTTAACGAGGAGGTTCATTAAATTAAATCTTTTAGCAAGCACCAAACGTTGTCGTTCCTACAAAAGTGCCCATTTCGATGGATAAATTCATTTATTATTAATACCTGTGACAATTAAATACATCCTGTTATCGCTGATCCCATCACTTCTGCTTGGAAAACGGGAGCTCCGACATCTTCCTGAGATTCCTGTGTATTACTCTATGTTTATGTGTATATTTTTTCTTTTTCTCATTTTCATTCAGGTCAATCAATTGCCGTACTGTAGTCCCTCTTTAGTTTATCACTCGGTTTAATAATTATTCTCAGTCGTCATTGTCCCATTCTGCGAGATTCGTATCGGGATGCTCAAACTGTTCTCAGACTCTGGAAATTGAAGATTTGATTTTGAAAAAGGAACAGATAAACGTGACTCAACTGCGCAGGTATGTGAATTCTTTATAAAAAAAAGATTTAGAGGTTAGGTTCCTGGTATCGATTTAGAATTAATAATTCGGATTCAATAAGGAATTTGTGCGAGCGTGGAGGTTAGGTTATGTCCTGGTGCTGGTTATTGTCTTCGTTTGTGGTAAATTTGATAAACGATTAAAAAAAAAAAAAAGTAGGACGAATATATATGAGCATGAAACGACAGATTGCAGGTACTGCGTAATGGTTTATTCCTTTTTTTTTTACAATTCATTACGAAATCGTTGGTATAGACAATAGCTTCTCTTTTATTACAAATTACTAGTCATTCGCTTTTTTTTTTTTTCTCTGCTTCATAATTTCTATTTACATGACTTTCCCGTGAAAACTCCTCCGACTTGCACTGTATTGGGTATCTGATTTTTTAATTCGCAAAAATCTTCGGTAATACGTAACCCCTTCTCCAGGGGAGGAGTCTCTAGGGTAACTTCCCTTAATTTGTTACTTGTAATACTACAGGGGAGACCTACTGGCTGTCATTTCCTGATCTGTCTAAGCGCTTGGAGCAGGCATTAAATTTTTGGTAGTCCTTATGTGAGAAATCCAAGTAAAATGTTCATATTATAATAAATGGTATCCATGTAAATGGATAATATCGATGAATGAATATACATCTGAGAGATCGATTGAATATAATAAATTATTCACGATCAAACATATTTTTGAATTAGCTATCACTCCGGCTACTGGCCCGTAAGAGTCAACAAAAAAACAAAAAACAAAGTAATGACATATGTACATAGTACTTGTAACATATATCATAAGCAATGGTGCCAGTACATAGTTTTTAACCTATATAACCATTTCCAAATACAATTGTCAAGGTTTAACGTACAAACAATTGTCAATTGGTGGACGCGATAATTATTTCTAGACAGGAAGATATTAAATAAGACAAAATCTTTTAAGTGGAAAGCAACGATGCACTAGGTACCAAAGAGTGGCAAGGATAAAATAATAAGGGAACAATAATTATCCCAAAAAATTGGATAAGATCATTAATGTTCCCTCGATCAAGTCAAATCTGAGATATTCTCAGTTCTTCCTCACTTGAAAAGTTCCATTAGGAACGACAAAGAAATTTCACTAATATTTGTATGTATAAAGATATGCAAATAATAGTGTTCAGGTAAACAGGGAATCATTCCTGATGCAATTATGGCGCAGTGTGCACTACGCTGCTGCTTCTTATATTCAACGAAGGCAATATTATACAGGGTTATTCACGACAAACGTACCACCTGAAGATTATTCTACCATAGATATCAAATGGGCAGGCTAACTTCAGTTGTATTTGTCAAGAAACTAGACCCTCTATAATACTTACTCGAGGCCTAGGGCCCAATTGATACCCTGAACTAGAAGCAGTATCAATGGCTGCCATGCGACCAACCATCTTAGCCAATCTAGCACGTGTCCATAAAGAACGTGCGGTCGCTCCCATCTTTTAAAATCAATTAGTTAAGGTGATAAAGAACTGTCAGGATGTTATAAAATATTTTTCGATTTACGATGAAGAAAAAAGGATACGGATTGCGGAACATTTTCTTCAGGTCGACCTTCTCCTTGCAGTAGGGGCACGTTTGCTTCTTGCCTACGATACACCAGCCTCTGATACAAAATTCGTGAAAGACGTGCTCGCAGCTAAGCTTGTACGTGTTCTCGATGACGCCTTCCTCGTGTTCAGAGACTAGAAGCTTGTTGCCGCACACCGCGCACACACTTGGATCCAACGTCCTGGTTGGCATGCTGTCTGGCGTATAGTACTGGAAATATCCAACAGGAAGTGATGATAGACAATGGTCTCGCATGGTCCAGTAGCAAAGCTTTAATAGGATTCCTTACCCCAATATGGGAAGCCATTTTGTCGGCACATATCTCAGCGACGTCACGACCCAAGACGCCAAAGTAGAGTCCGTAAAATAGGAACAGTATACCACAGTCCATCCATACGTGGGACGTTACGTCGAACACGAGATTTAGGCCAAAGAGTGTAGCTATCATTATGCAATAACCAATAATGCCCAGTATATAGCTCAGAATGTAAATAAGATAGAACCATTTGTAAACTAATCTGTTGGAGATATGTGAGACGTCAGATTTTCTGTCTTAGCCTTTAATTAGAAATTAGTTTAATACCTTGGCGTTGTGCCTTTTATTGGATGCTGTAAGGCCTTTCGCACTACTAATCCTGTTATACACGAAAACAATAGCCAAAGGAATATAAATCGCCACCACCGATTTTTCGATGATATACCTAATGGAATTATCCATAGCGCTATTAATGTTACAAACTGAAACAGAATTTTAATCAAGGTATACTTATGTTACGTATGATTGATTATATTAATTTTACCTGATAGGATTTATAATGCTTTATCTTCCATTTTACTAAAACAATCTGAGCAATAATCAATGTTGCCAATAATATGAGCAACATTTCAGCATGCATCGATTCGTGGCCTAGATGTTGCTCATGCATTTTTATGTGTTCCAATCTGTAATATGTACAGAAGAATATCTCTTCGTTATCAGGTTTATATAAAGTAACATAAATATTACAAGAACTTGCAAATTTACCTCCATCTTTCCTCTGGCGTCAATTCTCCTTCACTCTAAAAGTTGAAAGATTAATTCTTATACGCACGGTATATAAATTATTGGAAATATATTATTTCATATAAATTTTTCATTTACAATTATTGAACCCTAAATGTTATTTCAGTAACGAGTGACCAAAGATGCATTCTGCTCTTTGTATGTGCATACCTCTTTGGAGGTTAATTCTTCTGCTCTGAGCTTTCCCAAAAATGTTTCTAATAAGGGCCTCTAATGAAAGTGAAACAATCTATACATATCACTTACCTTATTTGGCATAATATGAATGTCCATACTGATTGATTTATTTGATTATTCCTCAGAACGAAGGCACCATCCAACAAAATGACAGAGTGCAATCACCGTGTTTTACACACGTCGCCAACCCAACTTCACATCTATGCAGAGCATGCAAGCCGTCAGCAGTCCCTTACCGGGTAACCACGCTGTAGGTTCGTATTGAAGTAAATCTATGAAAATAACTATTTAAGAAATACGAAAAAGTTAAAAAGATAAAGCTCTCACATTAAATTATCAAAGAGTATTAAAATCCGTGAAATTCGTGCTGCCCAGAAAGTATTTTATTATCTTTCGTAAACAGGCGCGCTAACCAACAACTTAAACGTCAAAACGAAAGAGAAAGATACGTTATAGAATTTCCTACGAACTTTACATATTTTACAAGTTTCATAAAATGCTTTCGCAGCACTGAGGTATCATATAAATTTATAAATAAATCAGTCTAGTGGAACGTAAAAAATAGAATTGTTCTAAATAGTCGTGTCCGTCATATCATGTGCCATATACAGCTGTGAAACGGTCTTCCCGCGCTCGGAGTGAACGCAGCCGACGTTCGTAAAGAATCGTGAGTCTTCGTGAATTCTCGTAGCTAAACCACGCCCATCGGCCCGCGCCAGAGAGGGAAGCTGGTAATTCGCCGTGGATCAGCAATATGAGTGGCCGTAGAGTTTCTTGAGAAAACACGAAACGCAACGAAATTCCATAAAAGTTAATCGCGCGAGCGAGTGTCATCCGCCGTGCGCAAATCGCGAGTTAAGTGTGTGTTAAGTGTACAGTAAATTAATTGAGCAACACGTGGATACGTAATATCTTTTTTTTGGTTAAGTTCCTCCTCTCGGAAGGATTACAGCCGCCTGCCATCAGTTTCTTCTTCATCGGAGGAAACAAGACTTTCGGTGAGTGACAAGCTCCTTTGATTCGAATCCAAACAAATAATGTTCTCAGAATCCATCCAACTCAAGGAAATAGCTAACAAAGTCCCTCGTAGAAAGACGAAAAAATCGTCAGGCTGATTTCTCCTGAAGATTTTCTCCATTTAAACTTCCAATCCACATGTACTCTTTGACAGTCCATTAAATTGCGTCTCTACGTGTCACGATTGCTCGAAAAGCAATGATAACGAAGACTCTAATGACTTATCTCTTATTTCTATATTATCACTTCAAATCCCAGACTTTCTTCGATACTCTTCTCGTACCATAAAAAAAAAACAGCCACCTGTTTTCCTGCACGATAACCCCAGCCACATTCTGTGTGTACGTATATACGGACGCTACATAGATACGCAATTCCGGATGAGTCAAAATTCCTTCTCAATCACGACAATCGTCACAATTCTACGCAAATTCCCCTAAAACCCTCCAACACTTGTGTTTACGGAAGTCATTACTTTATCCAATTAGAATCCACAAAATCCCAGCACTCAACGTAAATACGTATCACGCGAGTAACCACGAAAAGAGGTTATACCTAATTGAAAAACCAAGTGAAACAGTCACATTTCCAGCATTTAACAGTCAAATTAATAAATTACAATTAGCATCATAAGCTGTTCGATTTCAATGATTATTTTCTCGAATTACTTACCGTAATCCAACCAAGCCAAAGCCCGTTAGACTTGGCCTCTTACCAGTCGAGGATAATTCCTAAAGGCGCGACACAGACATTCTACAACGTTTAAAGCGTAAACAATATTCCTAAAACATATTCAAAATCGTATCAAAATATTTAAACGTGACATAAACCCAAAATCTGTACATTAACCCACCTAACGCCACTTATTTTCTCCATATTCAAAAGTCTCCTCGAGCAAAACAATCGAATATTCCTATACTAGAGACTTTAGAGTACCGTGCGGACATGTCAGGAGGACTTGTCGCCTAGAGAAATTGGCGACAATCCAAGTCTGCACTCTTGCCGCGTTCACTACTAGCGGCTATCGCATTCCGTCTGAGCACATACGCACTTATGTGGACACAAGACATATATATATATATATATATATATATATATATATACAGAGACAGTGAACTCATCCAGCACGAACGTCACAGTCAATGTCCACAATAAAGCATACGTAAAGATAAAAAAAATTAATGATCAACTATACAGACAGATTTTACGATTTAAAAATTAAAAGTTTCTCCCACGCGATGACTCGTCTCGTTTATTCACGAAATTAAATTTCGCTCGTGCCAATTAATTTCGTTTGAGTCTGACTCGTGTTTCGGCTGCGTTTTACTTGCGTAATTCGACAAGGAGCCCCAGTGCTATTCGATTAGCCAAATTAGCGACGGATATTGAACGTTCCCCCTCTTCGTCCTATACACAAGTACGTAACGCGTATTTTTCACGGGCATAAATAAACCTTATCGAACGTAACGATTATTTTGCGCGTGAATCTCGCGAAAGGAAAGTTTAATATGTCTGATCTAGAAAATAAATAATGTGTCTGCATCGTTTCCGATTGACATTCCAAAATCGTTCGTGCGTTAACTCCCCAGTTTTATTAACAATATGACCAAAGCGCGTTTACGTTTTTTCTCGAATCGAATCGGCAGTAAGAAATCGAAATCGCGATCGCAGAACAATACGAGACTCGTCCTGGAAGCCCTTAAAGTGGATTAGAGGCCAAAGATTTTTTTTTTATCTTCTCCCGTATCTCATCGTAATTTCTCGCAAATTCACGTCGATTCGTTGAATCTTTTTCGATACTTATTTTTTTTTTTTTTCACATTCCGCTCTCGTTTGACTATTCGCGATTCCCTGTTATTGTCACATCTCAATTTTATTCGTTTTTGACCCACGCAAAATACCCGTTTCATATAAAAAGTCTTTTTAATTGCAGCCGCCGATGTATTTTACAAACACGGACGATTTAATTACCCTCACGGTATTTTCCGCCGCGTAGAAATAACCTACGACCTCGAGGAGGTCGATCGAAAGTTTCCTCTCGGCCATTTCTAAAACGCATCCGATAACCAATTGGATTTCCCATTTATTTTTTAAACCTCGACAAATCGCTGCCAGCCTCTCGTGGATGCACGTATCTACTTTTGGTAGGCGAAGTAGCGTGCAAGTGAAACGCAGAAATAGAAAGGCAAAACGCGACTCTTCGAGAGGCTTTTGTCGAAAGGATAGAAGGAAATATTAATTATGTCCATTAATGATTTCCTTACCGATTTCGGTGGGTGGGTGGGGGGGTGTTAACAAAGATTTATGCGATAATCGGTTTTCATTGAAATTTCAATTTCAATCGGCTTACGAATTATCCCGGGACGTTTCTCACCTCTCCTCCCCGTCAGGGTTCCCTCCCCCTCTTTTATCGAAGCTCCTTAAGGGATGTAATTAATTAAATTTTTAAATCATCCCATTTTCAACGTAACCTGCAATACGTAACGCTTAAGTCGCAGGTGAGGTTTGCCCAAGCGAAGGAACTTTAATATTCATAAGGAACCCCGAGGCTCTGGTTCTGCTTGGGGGTTGGTACTGAGGGAGGGGTGGGGGGGGGGGGTGACACCCTTAAGAGTCACAAGCCTCCTCCACAACCTGGAGTTCATGTATATACTCGGTGTTTCCAATGCAAGTAATTGCGGGCTGGTTGCATGTATATATAGGATGGTCGGGGAATCGTTGGTTTCCACGTGCTACATTATGCATTAAGGCGAGTTTAAAATCAATTTGCTATTCGTAACTGCCGTGCCGAGGAGTTGGCTTTGGATTTGAATTAATTTACACGCACACAGCTACCCCCCCCCCCCCCCCTCGAGCCTTGTCCGATTCGCCAGACTCTTTTCATAGGGTGAATTTAACGCGTGTGTTTGTCCGATGATAATTGTATGGGAAAAATTTTGTCTCATATTTGAGTTTTTTTTTTTTTCGGTGCACCCGTTACAGTTAAAGAGTGACTTGGCCGTCGATGTCGCGGAAAATGCAGTCTGGACATTATTTCCTATAGGTGCTCTATACAGGGTGTAAAATTAATCAGGCCCTTGACGCTATGTCGTATCTTGACAAGGCGGTTCACCGTATATGTCGTACATTATTGTGCTCGCAGATCCTCATTTTGTTTTCGATTTTCATTTTACTGCGTGCGGTAGCTTAAATGCTTTTTGATATTTATACTTTTTTTTTTTTTTTTTGAACCTCCATAAAATCTTATCCTCGCGAGATTCATGGTGAAAATGTAGCTTAAGGTGTCAGGGCGGAAGATCTGCCCGTTAGTAGTAGTAATAGTTTTGAATTTCCCAAGACAATTCCCTACCGTCGTCCATATGGGGACTCCTCTTTATTTGATCTTCTTGAGGAAGCTGTGAGACGAAGCGAAGGAACAGTCGTAAATCTCGAAGAGGTCACGAGGCGATTCCAAAATTTTTTTTTACCTTGAGCAGGGAAAGGGAATCGCACACGCGCTTATGCTAGGTGCGTTCGGGACATATTTAATATATTTATAAATGGAAAGGAGTCACGTGACAAGTAGCAATTCCACAATATCGAACGAGCTACCGATATTCGCAGGAATATATTTATATATTTCCTTAAGGATCCACCTTATTGCATACAGGACGGACAGTTTCCATGTAATCTTGGGGATCTGGAATCTATCGATCCCGAAATGTCCCTAGGATCTGTTAAAATTTTCGCAATTCCACGTACCGGGTGTCTCAGTAGTCTTTCGATGGACTTTTCGCGTATAGTTATCGCCGGAAGGACTGTAGCGATTTTCCAAAAAAATAATATGAGATTCTGATGATTGCCGTGAGAGGGACGGAGAATCTGATGATCGGGAATGATGCGGGAGACTGCGAAGACTCTGAGCGCTAGTCGATTAGCCATCACTGACTTCTTACGTAAGTGTCCTGGGTATTTTGTATAGATATACTGAGTGCGCCATTTCAAAGTCACACCTGACGCAACCTCGAGCCTGATAAGGCGAAAAGGTAGACGCGCGTAACGTTACGACAAACTGCTGCTGTCTTTTACGAGGGGCGCTGGAGGAAGGGAGAGAAACAATATGGCAACCGACTGTCACGCGTGCTGCCACGTTTCGTTTGACAACGTGGCGATTCGGGAAAAAGGATGAAAAAAACAATGACGAATTTTCGATTAAATATTCCTACTTTATTATTTTTAAATTTTCATTTTTAACGTTTCGTTTAACAACGTGGCGATTCGGGAAAAGGGATGAAAAAAACAATGACGAATTTTCGATTAAATATTCCTACTTTATTATTTTAAATGATAAAACGTCACGATATACGAGTCTCTGACGGCTGTATGGAAATTCCTTTCCTTCTTCTGTGCAACTTCAGCCTGAGCATTTATCGCCACTGCGTTTCCAAGGCGGATTCGCTGCGAATGTCCCAAGTGCCTTTTTACTCGAAGACCCTCAAATCGGCGCAGAGTCGCGCGTCGAGTGTCAATCCGCTGTTTAACGTTTTACAGAAAAGTGACTACGGCAATCCGAACGCTTAAGCACTTGGATTTTACACATGGAGGTAAATCGGCACTTTTGACTATTCAAAGTACTCTTATCGCCATCTGATAAACCGTTATGTACGCTTGATATCTTCGAAGCGACCTTCGCTGAAATCAATATTCCACCGTGGTCTACATAGGCGCCCAGTAATGGGGTAGCAATTTAAAACTTACAAATTTGACCCCCTCCCCCCGTCCGAGATCGTTCTGCCATTTTGAATTTTTATTACATAGGCGCTTTTAGCCAGTAATGGGGTAGCAGTTTAAAATTTATAAATTTGACCCCCCGCCCCCCCCCCCCCCCTGTCCAAGATCGTTCTGCCATTTTGAATTTTTATTTCGCTTACAAAAATTCACTGTCGATATCCAGTTGGAATCAGATCGACTCAAGATAAAATTTCTAATCGATTCTTATCGAAACGCCGAGACATTCGCTTGGTTCCGATTAGCGTGAAATTAATTTTGAAAAAGAAAAATAAATAAAAATACACAACAACTCCGTACGCTCTTTCTTTGCACAACTGCGATAACTCTGAAGTCCTACCGGAAGTCCACCCGCGTACCAAGGTGACGTTCTTCGGCATGAGTCATCCAATGACTGTACCTCGGTCGCTTCTCGAATTACCTATACAGGTATATGAGTTTGAAAATTGAAAAAAAAAAACCATATTCTCTAAGGGGTGACGCTTTTCAATTTATTTGTCATTTTGACGTACGTCGCACGCGACCTAACCTCACTCTTGCTCATCGCGAACGCTCGACTTTCTTAATGGCCAATATCTTTCTCGATGATAATTCTCCCTGGCGTATTCAGGATCGACGCCGGCAAGACTCGCTCGCATCCAGATTAGTTTTCTTTCTCGTTACGACGTCTCCAACACGTAGCACTTTCATCCGCGAGAAATCGAAGCGGCGCCGCATACCGTTTCACGTACGAAAAGCGCGACGGCTGCCGCTTCTGAGACTCTTCGATTTCTTTAACGTTTCCCTTTCGCCTTGGCTGCTTGTCTCTTTGCGCGAAACAGGAGTGGTGGCCGCCTTTGCCCGTACATACAGGGTGTTCCGAAATTATCTGACACGAAGGGTATCGCGGTTTTCGGTAGGCATCACTGGATCGCGACATAATCACGTGTGCCCAATCAAGGATCAATTATATTTGTTCCAAATTACTTTTTCCTCGGCCGAATACGATTTTCCATTACAAATTTTTCATTGGTACAATTGCAGCTGACAATCTCGTAATGATCAATTTTTCTCTTATCGCGACGCGTTGGGACTTTTGCGCAACTTCACGGCTGGATGACATAAATTTTTTTTGTTTATAACCGCAATATTTATTGACAAATCGAACACTACGTAAATTTTGTACGTCCCTCGTGTCCTGCTGACGTTTCTGACCGATACCTGAAAATATTGCTAACGTTCAGTCAATAATTGATAACGCGATCGATTGAATCTTCGATCCGGAGTGTCTAGCCGATATTTCTACACGCTCGACGTCATCACATTGGACGAGCCGAATTTCAAATTTAATCCTTGCGACAAGGACGACACTTGAATCTGTCAAATTTTTTTCATTGATTCGTCTGACGTGTTTATTTCTTTTTTTTTTTTTTAATTATGTAATTACTGTGCGCTCTGGGGCTTTTGTGTACTTATAATAAATTCCATTAGGGTGACTGGAAGACGGGATGAAAATTGTATCTTTCAGAACACCGCGATAAGACCCATCGGACCTCCGGCCTCGCGTCGGGCCCGTTTATGGGGCCCGTTCTGCCCGCGGAATTCCACCATGGGATGGGGCCTTATGCCACATTCTCAAGATGGTTACAGACTTGGTACACGGGATCCCATCTATGGGAGACTCATCCTGGTACCTAGATTCTTTTTTTCTGTCTCCTCTACGTGACGAGATTGAAAACCGATCCACTTCCGCTCTTTGATACTCGTTCGAGTGACTACTGTACATATATACATATATAGAGTACCATAGAAAGTGCATGGTCAATGTATATGAGGGGATAGTAAGGTTTTCTCTGCCTAGTTATATTTGCCTCTCTGTCTTACGCACGTGAGCCTCTCTCGTTCCGTCTCTCTCGCACTCCCGTAATCTGTATAAAAATAACGAAAACGTTATATAAATTAAGCAATTCAAAGGTCCTTCCTCGGTCTACATAGCGCAACGTGTACAAGTGTGTCAATATTGAATTTAATTATCTCGCAGAATAAAGAACGATCTTGCGTAACGGAGCCACGAGAGATTCTCATTAAAGATTAGTCAAAAGTTCCCAGAAACGCCGAATATTCCATACAAGCGAATCGGAACTTTTCTGTGGGAAGGTAAAAAAAAAATTCCTCTCGACCGAACAGACTGACAGAGACAATGAAATTTTTTTTTAATCTTTCTCACGTGCATTGACCGCGGATCTCAATGCAATACGTATTACTCACTGGAGTATCCTAAAAGATGATCCCGTTACGGAAGACATTCTTGGACAGATGGACCAAGTCGTTTGCGAATGCCACCCTACACTTTTTTGAGTAATGATTTTTAAAAAATAAAATTTTCGAATGTCGCGCTTTAAACTACAAAGGATTTTAGATCCGTCATTCCAAATAGAGATTAATGTATTATTTTCTATCCCTCGTGACACTTAGGTCCACGTGGTAGGGGGTCCACGATGAAATCCCGTTTGGGCTCTTAGGACGCTTCAAACTCAGGTGCTGAGTTCACGTATATCATAAGACGCCAGACGTCGTCCACGTCACGAGACGCTCTTTAATTCATGAACACGTACGTGCATTGTGTGCATTTAGCTCGTCCGGATCCTCTCCAAGTGCCGGACTTTATGCTTTGGCTTATCGCTCCTGCTGGTGGCTACCGTTTAAAAAAGGACCTTTCGGTCAGGAGTCGTACGTACGTCACGTCCGGACGTTTCTCGATAAGAACGATTTATTTAGGTCTCTGAACCCTTCGGGACTCCTGAGAAAACCGGTCCCTGGGTCTGGTATGTGGCTTAAGTCTCGTAAGGATTGACAATACTGATATCGACCTCAGCCTCGATCACGTTAATGACGTAACGCGTTAGTCCTTATTACCATGCACGTATACATATATATATATATCGCGTTTATAGATCGAAGCCCATTGTCGATACGCGTATTGACGATCTGCTCATTTTTTATTCTAATTATCAACGTGTGCACGTCGATGGATTCTTTGGCAGTAACGATGCTTGGACCACTTCCATTTCCTCTTGAGTTCGGTCAATGTTCGACCGTCTGGTCCAAGGTCGGGAACCGCCAGGAGCCATTAACGGGATCGATGGCCGAATTGAAGTTATTATTTCCCAATGGAATGTCTGTCGTCGATACTTTTTCCCATTTTACTTTTTAATATTTACACCGTCTCTCTCTCTCTCTATCCTGTCGTTCAAGCCAATGGATCTTACGTGGACAAGATAACGTCAAGTCCTGATAAGCGTTTTTTATTCACGATCACGTAACCTCCGACCGTGGGTCCGTTCAATCCAAGAATGCGCACCGGTACCGTGGGCCAAGTAATTTCCATGCGTCTTCTGCTTTGTAATTGACTTTCAGAGAAAGAGACTCCAATCTACCACTGAGCTGACAGTGGTTCTCAATTGACAATTGAACGATCAACAGTCGCTGTCTAAACGATTTTTTTTTTAGTATCTAAATATAGATCATCGACCGATCGACAATATTATCCATCCAAGTACTCGAAAATTTTTCACTTTTGTTTTTCTCCAAAATCTTTTACCGGAATCTCATCGTACATATACGTATTCGGTTTTTTGATCGATAAATGAAAAATTGAAATTTTAATCATTCGACTCTCGCCAAACTACCACTTATCCCAGTTTCTCGTCTGGACGCACCGTTTTATTAATGCGTCTATTATTCGCGCACTGGAGAGACGTTACATCCTCATTAGCTCAATCAGACCGAATTTGCATGCATCGCCTATAAGCAGTTGGGTATAACAAGAAGCGAGCTCTATATTGTATCTGTAAAAAAAAAAAAAAAAAAGACGCGTTCGTATTCACACCTGTGATTAAATATTTTTGCAAGAAAAAAAATGATATTCCCTCTTATCTTTTTATCGCCTTTATTATCGTCTATTAAATTTACTCTTAATTACACGATTATCATTTAATTTATAACAAGATTGAACACCGCTACGGCCTCTCGAGCCCCATCAACCCTTTCGTGAGAGGGAAGCCACAACTACCTGTATCTAATTCTCCTTGTTCAATCGTCAGAGACGAAATCAACATTGACGTCAGAGTCCATCCGGTGACAAACGATTGTCAATTTCCCCAGGTAAATCCAAGGGGTGGGATTAAATGTGTATTTTTTTTTATAAGGGGGGTGTACCCCATTTGGATACTGTAAATATTTCTATTCACCGAATCACAGCCTGGATAAGATTTTTAATTGAATTTTCAACCCGGTCGCCAAAGGGTATCTCGAGTTGCAGGTTTTATCAGTCAGGGGTCGCGTTTGCGGGAAAAAGACGTCAAGCGTAAAATACAAGGGAAAAGTCCCACTTGGTGTTCACGAAACACGCACTCCTCCCATCCCTCTAGCTTATCCACGTACAAGACGACGAGCTTGTCTCGTAACTGCTTACAGTAACGAAGTTATCTGGCTTCGGATAAACTGGACAACCTGTATATATATATATACTTATATAGGAGATATATCCCATAGACGCTAACTCCGACGCTACGGTCAACCGGATGTGCCATTTCGTTTTCTCTGCACCACTCGCACTATTTCCGGTACAGCGTTCAGGGCAGCATCGTACGTCACACATGGATCGCTCGAATCTTTTTAGGAACGCGCGTTAAAAAAAAAATGTGTAAACGGAAGTTCCAATGGCACCGGAAGAGGAAATTGGTCTTTAGAAATTGTACGCTCTTCGTTTGGATCATCCTCTGGTCGAGGCTTCGTTTATTCTATCCGCAAGATATACACTCCTGCCAATTGGTCATCGATACGAAATCAATGAATTCGCTAATGACAACGAGGATGCTTCGGATGGGATACCGATTATTTAATCCAATCGATTTTCCTAACACCTGTTGTTGTCTCCCGGTTAACGGAGTCCATTGACTCGTGACGACACACGGCAATACAAAACGTACTTTCTAACTGCGCCAGTACGTCCTCACGGTTCGATACTCCGGAACGTCATCTATAAAGTGTCTTCGTTTCGTAGCCAGTTTCTACCTGGGGACTTGCTTTGTCTTTTTTTTTTTCTTACGATCGGAGTCTAGGCAGGTATGCGAAAGTGACCCGGGGCCAAAATCATAAGGATCCTTGATCCGGTAACTCGATAGACGTACCAGGATCCAGGATCCTTGACATGGTCGATCCATCCTAGTTACCTGCGAAGGCCTCCGGGGGGAATCATTTCCCAAAGAAGACTTCATTTCCGGTTTCCTTCGCGATCAGCCAGTTTTTTTCCCCGGATCTTCCTGGAATGAAGAAATTAAATTAATCGCTCCTAGAGTTTCGTACCCTTTTTTCCCCTTGATTCGGTCACCGTCGTTCCTTCAGGGAAAAAAAACGACGAATCGTCGAAGGTCACGACCTGGAGATGCCCCGAAGCACCAGCAGTCAGTCGATCTGGACCAGACCGGAAGAGAACGTAAATGGAGCATCCTCGTCGTCTCTACCATTCTTTGAACCAATATCCGACGTCTACGTAGCTTCGGTCCTAATTAGACTAAAGCAACGCTCAGCGACCCTCGCGTCACTTAGCACCAATCCAAACAAGACTTTACAAGGGCGCAAAGGCGTGAAATTAATTTTGTACAAATTTAATCAGCATCCGTCAATCCTCTTCGCGCATCTTCCATAGTCGGATCAAATAGCGGGTGGTCCTTTGAAGTAACGTACCGTGAAAAAAAAAAAAAATTATAATGATCTGTCGCTGAGAAATTTCCGTCCTTAAGGTCTGTGACGTCACGGGAAAGAAAAGACCAGAGACCCTCCTCCGAATTAATTACTTTAATAACAATACAATTAAACGATATTACCGCGAAGCGTGACGTTCGCTCCATTAATATCCTTGAGTTCGTTACCCTCTTATGCATTTATTTTTTTTTTTTTTTTCTTTTCCTCGCTCGTCCAATTTTCAATAGCTACGGTGCGTATCGCTAATCACTGATTAGAGATCGTAGAGCTAATCGTCACTCACGCGACACTGTTAAAAATCTGAGTTACGTCGATCCGGTTTTATTTATTTTTATCGTAGCGAATTAATCGGCAGAAACAATTTAATCGCAATGCCCGAAGTGTACCGGTACACAGCTTTCCCTACTAACCCCAAAAGCTATCTGGTTTTTGTGTGACGTATTCATGAACAGCATGTTACTGGGTATTCAATGTACTTTGTGCACGTACTGTACTTTGTCTCACTGGCACCGTATGCAAATGAGGATAAACATATATAGTTTAACAGGCGGAGTTATGCAAGTCAACCAGTAACGCCTTTTAGCGATCGGATAACCTTCGCGCCACCATCTTTTTTTTTCTTTTCAATCAGTCTGAGTTTCCTTCTCGAGAGATATCGATGATATTGACTCACCGTGTACACCCATGTGTTTGGCACGTAGATACATCCGATGACATATAAATTATACCGGGTGGAGCATATATAGTGGTCCAGTAGAAATTTTCATCCCGGCAATGTATATGCTGTATATATGTCAATGGGACTTTTATCTTTTTATCTCAAATTATTTTTATTCAATTATCCTATATATTATTAAAATCCCAATAATCATTGCGCAGCATCCGCGGGCTTTTCTATATGAGATCCGGTTGGACTAGTTTGGAGGAAGATTTTTTTTTTTTTTTTTTATTTTGGTACTGGACCAATCCAGTGACTCCTGACGTCATTCCTTCTCCGCGACTGTCAATATATTTTTAGCTTTCCTACCTGCTTTTAAGAATTGAAGGAACAAATTTTTACTATAGGAAAGCTAGACTCTAGCTAGGTGATGGTCTGGATACGAAAATCACCCTTATGGTCTTCTAGCTGGGTGCCTTCGCTTAGTTGTTTTTCCTTTCCCCTACCCCCTCTACCCCCTCTACTCGTCCTTCACGCAACCCATAGAATGTCGCCGCACGAATCGGAATCAGTCGATCGCAAACGGTCGAGCGGTGCGGATCGCGTCGTACTTCCCATACGTACGTTAACACGTTATTTATAATTCGCGTTCACATATGTGCTCCAATGCGCAAACACACGACGACGTTCAGTGCATCGTGAATCCCGGCAAGTTGTGTCGGCTGTGTGCGAATCAGTGCATGGTGTTTTGTGGCCGTGGTTGCTTGTCGAAGTGAGTCTTCTACGCGGACACACGGAAAGTCCAGTTACGTAACGATGCCAGATCAAGGTAGGAGGACCAATTAGTACATTTTGACACGCGCGATAACGTCAAGGGAACATTAATTTATTTCACTGAACTTGTTGACAACTGTCAGAAACAGCTTTTGCGCGTACAGTTTGAACTACTATAGGGGTACGCAATTGATACCCGCGTCTGTCATTAACGGTAGACACGTTGAAGAGAACCTCTGGTTCCGAAGCACTGGTTATTCTCAGTACGAACGACATGCACCGTTGCCTATTTCTTCCGTCTACCCGGTATAGCTACTGCGAGGTAGTGCACGTGTCTACCTATCCAGGATTCTGTACGGGGCAGCCATCGTATATACCCAGCAATTATCGCTAATTAAGAGCTCGAGATTCATAATGGACTCGGCCTTAGCGCGAGTGTCCCTCGCCCTTCTTTTTCTCTTGCCGAATGAATAATTCTGATACGGTTTTACGTAGGTATAACGTGAGAGGCTAGAATTTCAGTTGGTCCTGACGGACGTTTTAAAGGAACGTTGATCGTATCGTTTTACGGTTGTTTGACATAGAGAAAAAAAAAGAGATGAATTTTACTAGAGTCTGAAGGTACCGGTGGAATGTTTTTTTTTTTAAATTACGTAGATTCGAAAGCAAAGCAGTACTATCCAACGTCATAATCACTTCCGATCGCGTAAACTCTCGGAAGAAAACGACAAATCGTCGTCGGCCTTGGCCCCACCGCTGTCTTATAAATAGAATCTGGTGGCTGGTTGTTCTCTTATTCTTTGACCCTCTTTGCTCGAGTTATACTCTTGTTCCATTCTTTTCGTATCGATTCAATATACTTTCTTCTTACTTTTAAATATACCTTGACTGTGTTATATTTTAGCATCGATTCGCGTCGTCAACCCCCCAATGAATCATGACCTTGGACGTAACAGACGGTTACGTAACTTGATGAGTGCTGATGGAATAATAATGTTCCCCCTTCCGATTTGCCTGGTCCCCCTCCCCCCCCCCCTCCTTTGTAAATGATGCTCGTGTGTCTTCTTGTGATAATTGGCAATATTTTTTAAAGTGATATAGATCAAAATTATTGATAAAATCTATAGGGAACTCTAGAACTATTCTACTAGTAGTAATAACTGTTATCGTTTATTAATTTTGATAACGAGCTTTAATTATTTTTGTGATATATAGATCAAAATTATTGATAAAACCTATAGGGAACTCTAGAACTATTCTAGTAGTAATAACTGTTATCGTTTATTAATTTTGATAACGAGCTTTAATTATTTTTGTGATATATAGA
>JASANN010000519.1:0-22648 GCA_031762395.1 Calameuta pygmaea | reverse complement strand
TAACTGTTATCGTTTATTAAATTTGATAACGAGCTTTAGTTATTTTTGTGATATATAGATCAAAATTATTGATAAAACCTATAGGGAACTCTGGAACTATTTTAGTAGTAATAACTGTTATCGTTTATTAATTTTGATAACGAGCTTTAGTTATTTTTGATACCATTGAAAGTGCCAGACGGGATATAATTTGTCAATGAAAATAAAAGGGTTGTAAAATTTCTCATTGTCGTCTTTTCGAAAGTTCCTCTCCTTTCTTTCTCTTGCCCAAGAGAAAAGCCACTGGAGACAGTCGGCATCCGGGCGGAAGGGATTTCTCAAGACTTCGAAGTCCTTAAGGGTGACAAATTTCATTGGGGGGGTTCGTAAGCCCGAGGCAGTGTCAACGTCCAGTAAGATTTATTAGGGGATGAAAAGTATTTGAACTTTTTTTTTTTTTTAAATACTCCATAGTCTCTCCTCGCTATTCCGGGAGTATTCAAGAGGACGTTATTAGTCGTGTCATCCCTTAGGCTCTGTTCATCCGTTTTCTCTCGACTTTTTTTTTACCCATTTTTCGTAGATCTTTCTGAGAGTGAAAATGGGTGGGTTTTCCCTATTCATAGGCAGGACACGAAAGGCTACCTTGAACATTGGAGTGGCGGAATTTTGCTACGAAAGGGTTGTCAGAAGACGTGAAGTTATATGCAAAAGCTTCGATAATTAAAGGCTTATCATTTCTCTTATCGTAAAGCTTTTACAAATATTACAGACTAGGAATAGAACGTGACGTAAAATTAGCCTTCTGGCTGTTAAACCACTTTGAAAAAGCTTCGGTATATTTATACCCTTTGCCGTGCCATAAGGCTTTAGCAACAAGTTTCTGAATATGAGAATCATCCCTTGAGTAAATTTTTTGCCTCTTATCAATTCAACGTTCGCACAACATGGACTCTTTCGAAGCCGGATTTAACTTTGAGCGAGCGTTGAGGACTCCGAGGGGATGACGAAACATAGGGAGGGGAGCAAAAGGACAGAAGAGCTACAATGTAGTCGGAGGGTTGAATCTCTCGGATCGATCTGGGTACACTCTTCCAGGAAGCTTTTGTCCTCGTCACTGATTTCAATTTTCAAAAGAACCTTTTCACGTACCCATGCACGTCGCATTTAAAGCGGCATCCACACAGTTCTCACTTACACGCGACTCGGAGAGAACGAAAAATTTTCAAAAATCATCTTATCGATCTACCGAAGTCTCTGAACGTTCTTATCTGAAAGAAAGTTTATCTTTGCCTTATCTTTTTTTTTTTGATTTTCACCTGTCAGCTGATCGATTCGTCGCGAGATCGTGCCTGGGGGTTGCTGACTAGGGGGGGGGGGGGAGGGGTATTAAAAAGCTCGTAACCAAGGTCGCTCCAGACGAGGCTGCTCCTAATTACACAGTTCGCAATTTTTTTCGCAAGCTCTTTTCATGCTTTCACCGTAGCCTGTACTTTTGCGAAACATTCGAGTGCACACGGGACGAATGTCGCGACTATTGAAATTCAGCGTTCGCTGTGTTAGTGAATTTATTCTTTGTACGTGAAGCAGAAATACCCCTTGGGCTAAAAAAAATTTGTCGGACTACTACGCAGCTGATTATATTTCTACTTTGTGATAACTGTCTTTCGCACTCTAGTTGCGGATAATTGTAACGTGTGCCTTGGCATTCGATCCTATGGTTATTTCATGTGAAATAAGCTGGGTCCACCGCACTCGTTCTCACTCACCTGTAATGATAACCTCAGCTTATGATATATCAGAATTTTGGGCTCTTTAAGGGCTGTCGAATGCGCCTAGTCGCAATTAAATCGGACCACCCTTTCTGAAGAGAACTCAGAAAAACGAGGGTGGTGGACCCAGCCAGGATCCAATCTGGCTCCACCACACTCCTTCTTACTCACCCCTAATGATAACCCCAACTTGTGATATATCAGAATTTTGGGCTCTTTAAGGGCTGTCGAATGCGCCTAGTCGCAATTAAATCGAACCACTCTTTCTGAAAAGGACCCAGAAAAACGAGGGTGGTGGACCCAGCCAGGATCCAATCTGGCTCCACCGCACTCCTTCTCACTCACCCCTAATGATAACCCCAACTTATGATATATCAGAATTTTAGGCTCTTTAAGGGCTGTCGAATGTGCCTAGTCGCAATTAAATCGGACCACCCTCTCTCGGGTTTTCGAAATATTCGAAGAGTTTGAGGAATGGAACGCGAAGCTCGTATAACCAGAGAAAAAGCCGCACAGTCATGACGGACGTACAACGAAGGTCTTTTCCAGTATTTCAGGCACAAACTTCACTTTTCGAATAATGAAAAAGCAAAAAAAAGGAAAAAAAAATATGTCTACGTATTTTCTCTACGAAGGCATGCCATTTAACCCAGAAACTGTAGGGTGAGTTTCGCCACTGTGCCTTCATCGTGCCAGACACATGTATACATATAGGCATATACTCTGCACCTATATACATACCTCTGTGTACATACAAATTGCAAACGGCCTCCCAGACTCCCTAGGGACCCATGATAATCGTTATCGAAATGACGCACAGTGCTTCACTGTCGCTGGCAGCCCTTGTCGCCCATTTGCCACGTTGCTGCGTTAAGCCAAGTTTGCAACGACCTTATGCCTCCTTCATTTTTCACTCGAAAACTTTCCTGGCTGCCCAAAATTCGTCACGCTCGATTTAACGACATTTATTTTCATTTTTCAAGAGGCCCAAAATTTCGTTCTGTTCTTCAAGGTAGACGCTGATAACATTAGCGAAGAAGAAAGTGCGCGTTTGTACGAGTAAAAGCCGAATCGAGAACAACCTTTGTAAAGGAATTCTCGATTCGTTAGAGACACGTGTATAGGTATGTAAATTTTCTCTGACGATTTCCACGGTTTGTTTTTCTTATTCTTTTTTCCTTCTTTTCTTTTCTTCAATCTGACGGCCTTAACACTCTAGTGTTTTCTCAGGATTGTTAGTCACGCGCGCGCGCGGCCTAGATCGCACCAGCCAGTCTTCCCAGAGGAATTAAAAATATATTAACGAAACGCTTTGCCACAAATTTACGAGAATTTACGATACAGCTCGTTTCACTTGAGCTTGGTAATTCTTCGACACCCGGTAGAAATAAGACCTGCCGTTTATGATTCGTGGCTCCACAATACGTGCTATGCTATATATGTATATATAATGTCTGATACATGCAGCCATACACACACTATACCTATTCACATATATGCTGCAGAGACTATACTCTGAATGCACCGGGAGTTATCCAACTGAAATGCACTTTAGTCAGATTTGATAATTAGTACGATATCATTTTTTGACTAACCACCGACTTGTAAAATAACAATGAAAAAAATCCGTTGAGTTTCCTCTCGTGCTTATTTGACAGACTGAAAATTCGATCGAGCCGAGTCTGTCACTATTTTTCCAATTTTCCATATCCTGAGTGCGAGAGAGACAGACTTATGGGGAGTTTAAGTATGAAAAATGAAATTTTTTTTTAAACTCACTCCTAATTACAGGCCCTTTAACGTTTAATCACGTATCCGAAACTCCTAAAACGATTTTTCTAATAAAAACATTAATTTCAAAACTGCATTTTCAAATACAACTGATACTCCTTGATCATATCGAATACAAAACTTTCACGCGTATTTATAGAGATGAGCCAAATAATAACAATTAAACATATGATTCACGGCTGATGTCTTTACTGCTCGTGCGTTTATGCGCATGCGCACGTTCCGCGTAATCACGTTACATAAATAATAAACGGCGTCGATTTTCAGGCATCCACGTCAAACAGTACTGGCGTCGATTTTAAAATACCATAATACCATCGATTTTGCTATGTCGACCCGACGGCGGATTCTTATCGATGATAACCGGTGTCGCCATTAGTCATACGTATTTACGGCGTCTTATATTTACGTTATCAACGGTAGCTTTCGTGAGTGATCGTAAGTGGGACATAAGATAGGACAAGAGGAGGGAGGATGTGTCAAAGTGACGTAACCCTAAACGATAATAATGCGCATCACAATATCATTAATTAATTTTTTTTTTAATTTCGTATTTTATATAATTAACAAAAAAAATGTTGCCGTTCACAACGGACACCCTGTACATGCTATTGACATGATTTTGAATAACGGGTGGGTTCACACGCACGCTCGGAAATCCCTTTAAGGCTTCGTCTCCTCGCCTACCTCAATGCTTTTACGCTTGCACGTTCTATTCGTCCTATATATATATATATACATATCTCTCTCTCTCTCTCTCTCTCTCTCTCTCTCTCTCTCTCTATCCCACACCATGTCCCGTGTAACTTAAAGCGTACGGACTATAGTCTTCTACAGTCTCCTTCACGGCATTACAAATCACAGCATCACTCTCGAGCTGTGCTTCGTCGAGATGTCAGCTCTTCGTGCTGTAATTTATATACTCGTCGGTTTCACCTGTGCAATTATACCTTTGGCACACGTTTCCTCCAGAGGGATCAGGAAAGACATTATTTCCGCGACATAAATTCCTTTCAAATTTTCTACCTCTTTCTTTCTCTCTCTCTCTCTCTCTCTCTCTGGTACAGAGTCTGACGCTCTGGACCTTCCGCCAGTATGACGTAGACGTCTCCCAGGATATTTCCTGTACCAATTGCACGAGATACGTGTGTCGAGATTGATAAAAAAAAAATATTGCACCCTTCATCGATACAAGACCCGAGCAACGACATTCCTTATCTAAACCACTGATATCGGCCGGCTGCTCTCTTCCAGGATCCCAGGCTCTCTGTGCCTGATCTTATCTTACCTCGCTCCCCTTCGGTCCTTTGGGATAAGCCCAGTTATTATTTCCGATGTACTTTGGACTTGTTTTTTTTTAATCCACAAGTTTCACCTGCCTAACGTTATCGAAATCCAAAAATTTAAAGCTACGTAATCACACGGAAACCTTCATCCGACCTTCTTCTGAACATTGACCGTTCCTATCCGACCAGACAGCATTCCACTGCCCACGTCGACTTCTTCCACGTTCTTTTATATTTTTATTTATCATCGATCTCGTCTTCCTGAAAACATCCACCACGCCTATATATATATATATATATATATATATATATATATATATCGCGACGTCTCATCACCAATAACCGTCCTGGACTCTTCGTCTAGCGTCGAGCATTGTTCTTATCGGATCCTTTGACACAGTCTATTGATACATGTGAATCGGACTCTGTCAGGCACTGCCCACATTCCCGAATGGTTTAACGCTAACGGGCTGTTCATTAATATCAAGATGACGCGAGACGTCTATTGACCCATTGGATTCAGGCCTCCAGCATCCTCGTGAACGAGTATATATATACGTACATGGTTTTGATCGACTCTGATTATATTAAAAGCTCTCTGCGATATGAAGGTTCATTCCCTGCCCTGGCTTTACCTACCACTATCCCAGGAAGAGCCGTTACAAGAATAGCGTTAAGGGGATAATGGACTTGTTAGGGGTCGTAGATCTCTATATGGTGATCCACATAGATCGGAGCCTTCTATATGTACACTTTATGTCTACTTAGAAGGCCGATAACAACACATTGTATAGTCGATGCAGCAGGTTATCTTCACGTATATTAAAAATATGGCCAGAGAACGAAGGCGTCGCTATGAATTTTCCTTAAGCTCTTTTGTGTTTTCGTGTCTCTTTTCTTATAGAGATTTTCATTGGATGATCTCTGTCTCGCTTGATTTTCGCTTGACTGGCTTTTCTTCTTTGGGCTCTTATCGAACAAAAGAGAGCTTTGCTTTGCCACGACGAAACTAGGAGATAACGGGCGAGTCTTGTTAAGACACTCTAATCGTCTTGAAATGATAAGATATTTCACTCATCCGGAGATACCATTGTTTCATGATGATCTCATTTCTGTGAATGATAACGTCAAACTGAAAAGGATTCGATTACTTTAATATGCGTGTGGATTGATCTTTACATGGATATTGCGTTACTTGTAAATATATATATAGTTATGGAACGTTACGTAAAAATGGGGAAATGGGGAAATTTTTTTAATCTTTCAAATAATCAATTAATTGATGATCAGGCTGATCGATACCAATAATCGGTATAGGTACTTTACTCAATCGCAAGGACGTTTCTTGGCATCCGCCAGTTCCCTCGAGAATGTCGTTATGAAAGTCGTAACCCGGTGCTGCGTTCTCAAACGGTGTAAAGCAGTGATCGAGCTTATCAGTCGATACGAAACGTGGATAACAGATATAGACAGATAAGAGATCTATATTGAAAAGTCAAAAACAAAATGATTTTTTTCAGTCGTAGCGAGGGTCGTGCGTTAATAAAAATTGAATTGAACGAAAGGAGGAATTTTTGATATTTTATTTGAATTTGATAAATTTTACCGTTCGATGTGACCACCAGAGCTGTTCGCATTAAAATTATACTGCGGAGATTCAGACCGGAAGTGGTAATGAATTTCGAAATGGATGATCGCGTGACACGTGGTTACGTTCCAGGTCAGCATTTATTCCTGCAGGTACATATGTACGTCGTAGCTTCTATGCCGAAGGGACTTTGGGACATGTATGTATACATATAGGTACCACATTCCACGGATTGGATTTGTAATGGCTTCGCAAATTGGGCCAATCGATGATCGGCAACCCATAATCCAATAAACGCGTTCCAGTAGCTCACTGCTGAAAATGACTTTCATCGTTCCAATTCCATGTGTTTCCCCTACGGGACCCCACCACGTATGTACTCGATTCATAGTCGGACGTTTCGTGGGTATGTGAGACGCTTGTTCCGACGACGTGGTTAGAGCGTCGGCAAGCAGGTCACTCGAATGATCTCAAAACCGTTAGTTCAGGTCCTGACGACTATGACCTTCGACCCTTGTGCATTGCGTTCATTTCCTTCTCTTGGTCTTTCAGGTCAGCTGGATTCCACTGTCTTAGGATAAGATGTCACATCACAGCGACGACAATATGCTCATAGCTACGACGGACTCCTTCTGGGAGCCTGGCAATTACAAACGCACCACCAAGAGGATCGAGGACGGTCACAAGCTCTGCGACAGTCTGATCGCCCTGGTCCAGGAACGCGCCGAGATCGAGAAGAGCTACGCCAAGGCCCTGAAGAGCTGGTCCAAGAATTGGAATGACAAGATCGAAAAGGGACCCGAGTACGGGACCACGGAGGCTGCCTGGAAAGGCGTCCTGGTTGAGTCTGACAGACTCTGCGACCTCCACCTCAGGGTCAAGGAGAATCTGTGCAACGATATAATACAGCAGGTGAAGACGTGGCAGAAGGACACTTATCACAAGGTATGTATTTAATTGTTTTTTTTTTTTTATTGTCATTATACATTGTCTCTGACTTTGCACGCGACCCGTTGTTATCGTCGTGACTGTCACGAGCGTCGCTTCGCTCTGGGACGAATTCTCATTTCTCATTTTGTTCTTCTTCGCTCTTCGCAGTCCATGATGACTCTGAAGGAACGCAAGGAGATGGAGGACTCGTTCAAGAAGGCCCAGAAACCCTGGGCGAAGCTTCTTCAGAAGGTCGAGAAGGCCAAATCCGAGTATCACAACAGCTGCAAGACTGAGAGAACGGCGGCCAATATGGAGCGCAACGCGTCTGCGGACAGTTCGCTCTCACCTGATCAGGTAATTCGATTTTTGTTTTCACATAGCAGCTAGGACTCTTATCTTTTTTTTCTCTCACTATTATCACCAGTGATCCATTCTATGCTCATTAATACAATAGTGATTCCATTGACACACTTGTACGAAGCTTTCAAACTTTTTCTCTGGCCGTCGTCGTGCCAAAGCTTTGAGCGAATTAACAAAATGGAAGAACATATTCGTTTTTTTTCTTCTTGTAAGAAAAAGTTTGAAAGTTTAAAATTTTCCAAACGAACTGCATCAGCGATACTCTAAAAGATTCTCTTCGGTACTAGATAACTGCATCTGTTGACGCATTTTCTCTTTCCCCATTAGGGTAGATCAGACAATTCTTCTTCTTTAGGCAACGATTGTTTTCAGATGGCCCGAGGCTCTGAAAACGTATGTCACTGCATACACCAATGTGGTTTTGCCAAAAAATTTTGCATGGTTTGCTTTCTGTCTGTTTTGTACTGTATCCCTCCCCCTTTTATATTGTCTTTAAGAGTTACTGATTTCTTCGTATGGCTCTGCGTTGACTATTGCGCAAGAGCTTCTTGAAAGACGATTGACATAATTCACGTACTCGACCCAGGGCTGCGTCTCCTCGCTACTATTTTTCGTCTTTTACGTTGCTGATATCCTTTCTTATCGACCCAACACTACGTTCCCGTTAGATTTGTCAATCACGCATCGACATCTTTTACATCGATCGTGGAAAATTCTTTATGCGAATCGGGTCCCTACCTAAAGCCACTTGTAACGACGTTTCTAGATGACAAAATGTGGATGTGGTGCATGGAGCCTCAGAGTGCGAAAGTGCCTTAGGAATTCTAAGATAGGAGACGTTGAGCTTGTATGTATAATAATGTTGCATGTTGCATGTTTTAATGCATTTTTTTTGTCTCTCCGTTACAGAAAGCTCTCTTGGTAAGCATTAATTAGCGGAATTTTTTTTAAAGCCCCTTTTCCACGTATAATCCTTTCACTTTTTTAATCGTTATTACTATCCGATGCTTGAGTAGATTTTTTTTTTCAACGATAATTTCGTAATTCTACTTTTTAGTGTAAACGTCCACTGTGGCGGGTATATGAGAAAATTTTGAAAAACGCACGCTTTTTGGTAATCTCGTGGAGAATTTTTCTTCGATTTTGTAATCATGATTATAAAGTTAGTATCTCATGTGGTGGCATCTCAGAGTAAAGCTACAGTCCCTTTGGCACCCAGCAGAGTTTCATGGATCCTGATGATTTTTAACAATAGTTCTGGTAATTCGGCTAAAATAAACTGTAATGAATTTGATAGATTTTAATTAACTCTATAGTTCCTCGTAGTTTTTAACGGTAGTTCTGGTTCATTAATCTTAAAAAAAAAAAGATTAATGACCAGAGCTGTTGATAAAACCTATGAGGTTAAAATCTATCAAATTCATTACTGCTTAAATATATTTTCGGATGATGGACGAAAGATTAGCATCTGATTTTTATGAATGCCGTTTTTTAAGCTAAATGGCCAGAACTATCGTTAAAAGCCATCAGTAACTATGGAACTCTGCCGGATTAAAAAGGAACTGTAGTTTCATTTTGGGATGCCACCACATGAGATTTCAACCTCACCAATAATTTGGTAATTCTTGGCGCACTGGATTTGAAAGTTTTAGAAATTTTTTATTTTTTTTTTTTTTGTTTATTATTGCTTGAGGCTAAAGACAGGGGGATCAAAGACAATAGAAATTTTTGGGACGAATGAAAGCGCTAAAGCCATTATACGTTTAGGCCTGATCTTTGTCTTGACTTTGAGTGTCGCTCACTTGCGTTTGGAGCTTTCAAAAGCTGATCAGGGATGCATCTGTCGATCAGGTGAAGAAGATGCAGGACAGAGTGCAGAAGACGAAGGAGGAGGTCCAGAAGGCCAAGGAAAAGTACGAGGCTGCGCTTCAGGAGATCAATCAGTACAATCCAAAGTACATGGAGGACATGACCCAGGTCTTTGAGAAGTGTCAGGAGATGGAGGCGCAGCGATTACAGTTCTTCAAAGACGTTCTATTTGGCATTCACAAGTGCCTAAACATATCTCAGGATCCAGTGTGAGTATTAATTCCTCGTCGCTCGAGACTGCGGACAAACATTAATGTTCTCATTTTATCCGTATCGACTTTTATCGTCTTCATTTTCAGGCTGCCACAAATATACGAAGAGTTCTATCACACAATCAACAATGCGGATCACGAGAAGGACTTGAAATGGTGGTCGAACAATCATGGCGTGAACATGGCCATGAATTGGCCCCAATTTGAGGTAAATATAAGCACTGAAAGTATCATCACCATGAAGTTGGCCATTATGCAGCGCATGTAACAAGACACCCTTTGCTCATGGTTGGACTTTTCGATAATCGATAGAACAAAGGAACAAGGAACAAGGAAAAAGAATCTCTAGCGGATTCGTTCCACTTGTCTCTCGTTTCCTGTTATTAAAGATTGTTTCTTTCTTTTTTTTTTTAAATAATAATTGAAACCCATCTGCCCTGTAACCTTTCAAGATACTTAGAGAAGTCAGACTCGCTGCGAAGGTTCTTCACCTATGCAAGGTGCACCTTCCTTAGAGCAATTGATAGTCCTCCCATCAGTATCTCTTTTTTTTTTTCTTTCTTTTTCTTTGGAATGCCTGCATGTCATTGCGTGGGTGTTGCTATTTTATGCAGGATTACACAGAGGAATTCCGCGAGATCACCAAGGGCTCCAAATCCAAGGAGGCTCTACCAGCCGGATCGATCACTCTCATCAATCAGCGTCCTGTTGGCGAGGATCTGCATGTAATGACGTTTTCGTTTATATTTACTCCATACTTTTCTCTCTCTCTCTTTCTTCTCTCGAACTCAAGAACCACGCAGAAGGGTCAGATCGAACGCGCGCGTACACGGAAAACGCACAATTTATCCTTATTTGCTGGCTTTCGCGACCATCGCAATGTATTATTTTTAATGCAACTAACTCATGTGGAACATATGTGTTTAGTCCTAGAATTCCCCATTAAGTCTATTATTTTTGCTTGAATCGTCAAACGAGTCCCGTTAAGACACAATTTGTTGATTAGTCACACGGGAATTTACTTAGAAACAATAATCTGTTATCTATCGATTTAAAGCCATGTGTAACAGTACCTTGTAATATTATCAATAAAAATTGACATTGAATGTGCATCCTGTAGCATGTTGCCGTATAGATAATTATTTTATTCAATATACTTCCAAGCTGCACGAACATAATAATTTGACAATATTGAAAATGGACAAAGAGTAGGTTAAAATTGTTACAACCGACACTGCATTGTTCTTGTCGTCTGCACGTAGAGCTCTTTAGATAGCAACGACGATGGATCCCACTAATTAAGGTCTCCCTGATTCATTTAGGAATTTCCACCTGTAAATCACAAGGTGAAGGCTAAATCCAGCGCCCGTGTAATATCGAACGACGGGAATCACGGGGATGCAAAAACTGACACGATTAGTTCGAGCAAGCAAACGTTGGAGAAAAATAATCACGAGGCCAGCACCGTGAACAGGACTGCTACCATCACGTGAGTCTTGAATAGATCAGTTAGCTTGAGTGGTCCAGCTGCTGTAAATAATGAACTTCTTATCGTCCCGATTATGCAGGAACGGCAACAGTGCGAAGCAGGAATCGAATCCCTTCGAGGAGGAGGAATGGGACGAGGATGCCGGTGAACCTCTTGTCGATAATGGAGAACCAGGTGTCCCTGTCAGGGCGCTTTACGATTACGAGGGCGCCGAGGCTGACGAGCTGAGCTTCAAGCAGGGTAAGATTGGTTTTTTAATGTATCTTTAGTGCATGAAAAAGAGGAGGTCTATCGGGCAGAGGGGAACCAGTGAAATCGTTCTAGGTGATATCTTCGAGAAATTGGAGGACGAGGACGAGCAGGGCTGGTGCAAGGGAAGAAAAGACGGAAGAGTAGGTCTCTATCCGGCGAACTATGTGGACCTGGTGTCGCAGTAAACATTAACGCGTTGTGCGTTTTTGCAAAAAAAAATTTGAAAAAAAAGCCAAATTTATTATCATCAACCCTTCGGGAAGAAAGAGCCTCGTCTACCACCCCCACCCCCACCCCCCCACCCCCCAAAGCCTCTTTTTCCAGCAGATTCACAGAGACACACCCGGTCATGGCAGCCACCTTGTGGACACTTCGTGTCGACTGTGAACCAGACAGGGCGAATCCTTGTAACGAGCTCGAGAACTTTTTCCGATAAGAAGGTTATCTTTCTCTTTCTCTCGAAAGAGACAGTGGCGGAGGAAAAATCCCTTTTTCGGTATCCGTGAATTATGACGAGAGGATGCTAGTGTTTCCGGTTCTTATCGCCCGGTGGCGAAAGGTCGAAGAAAGTGCGCGTTGTAAATTGGTACGACCGAGTGAAAGATACAGAGTATAATATTTTCCCCCTTCGTGTTTCCTCTTTCTTTTTTTTTTTTTTTCTTTTTGTATTTTTACTTTCACCGACTGACGACGAGTCAACGAAATTCCAAAATATTTCCATTATTCGCCCCCCCCCCCCCCCCCCCACCTTGTCCTTGCGTCTTCTGATACCTTATATCGTAATGTATCTACAGGGCGTCTCAAAATAAATTCTTGTATGCTCTAACGCATACCTTTATCTTTACGCTTAGGACGCACTTACGAATCGATGAGTATTTTTTAGGACAGCTAGATTAGCGATTAAATTCATCGATCGAATATAGGAAAAACTCCGGGAGAAGAGAATTACGCGAAGAGAGTAAAGAAAGTGCGGGAGGGACGTTGTTAAGGCCAATTTTAGATTTCGAAAAAAGAAAAAAAAAGGGGGGCCTGTACAGTCCTTGCATTAACAACTGTAACACTCGTCATTCTTATTGTTAAGAATTTTCATCAGCCACCTCCTCTCTGCACACATCCACTTTTCTTTTTTGTTTCCCCCCCCCCCCCCCCCTTTCGGCCGACACTACATGGATTATATTTAATTTATTTGTCACTAAAGAGAAGTACTGCTGCAATCTAAAGTCTATCTAAGTGGTGTCATTGTACATAATATTACTGTCGAAACGGTGTAGCAATTATACAGCGAGTTAATTACCTGTCGTTTAAACGAAATGCATAAAATTCTGATTGAACGAAGTGTATTATATTCGTAAGAAAAAAAAAAAAAAAAAAAAAAAAAAAAAAAAAATCCAAGATCAATCGGAATGCCAATACGCGTATATGAAGAAGTGAATGTGTCGAGTGCAAACGAATCGAAAAAAGGAAAAAAAAATTGGGACCCAAACGAAGAAAATAATGAAAAATATATAGCGAAACGCCAAATTTCCAATTCTCTAAACGCATTTCTAATGGTCGGATGATTTTTTGTCATTCTTGGCCTTAAAACACACACACACATATATATATATATATATATATACGTATATAAGAGCGTTACGAAATTCTTTCATTGTTCCCCAGTGTATATAGTTTCGTTTTTCACGCGAGGACGTTATAATTTTGCTCAGCGATATCAAAAGGCAGGAGACATATAAAGTATATAAGAGAGAGCGTCGCGACGCCATGCTTATACGAATGAGAGACGTCGAACAAGTAATTAATTAATTTCCCAGTAGCGTCACGATCCTCAGCTGTATCCATTAGAAGACTATATTATATTATTTCAGTCTTAAATTAACGTCGCTCGTTAAATTCCCGTCGAGAAGCTCGCGTGAATTTTGTATAGTTTATCCGAAAGAATTTTCCTACTGCTAAACTGTATACTCAGAGAAAAAGATGATTCGCTGTATTAAAGAAAAAAAAAAAAAAGAATTGTTGCAACCTATCGCGAGTACGCGATTTTTGAATATTTTACGTTGTAATTTTCAATCTAGCAGCGAGAAATTGTTAATTGGCTATAAAAAAAAATTTTTTCAAAATCGCTAGATATAAAACAAGCCTTTACTTCCGGACACGTTGACCGAATTATCCGGGGCTTTTTTTTTTTTTTTTCTTTTCATTCTCCGTTGAACTTATCAACGGACCAAAATCGTTATTTGCCGCGTTTAATCGAGGACCAAAATGTAACCTGTAATGCCATCTGGATTAATATGTATGAAGTTTTTGGCTTTTTTTTTGTTTTTTTGGATATCTGGCTTTCTGACAATTGCATTTTTAATTTAATAAAAGTTACACGCAGAAACCCCTCTGTGCTCCGTTCAGCTGATAACTGAAGCACCAAAGCGCCGTAGGTTTTCGGTAATTGCGAAAAAAAAAAAAAAAAAAAAAAATGAATCTAGCAGCTGCGCACAGGAGCCAAATATTAGTGGTACAAGAGGTGCGATTATACGAGAGCTAATGAAGAAAGATAATGGGAAATAAGAAGAGGAAAGAGAGAGAAGATGCGGAAATATATCATGCAAATGCAATTGCGCATCGCTGTTCGCGATATTTATGTAAATAAAAAAAAAAAAGAAAAGGAAGAAAAAGTAGCCAACGATAGAAATTTCGAATCAGATTTACGACTGATTTCTCATTTCATTTTGTTAATGGTTTTTTTTTTAATTACTCCATTACGTATCCCGTTACTTAACGAAGAGAAAAAATTAACACCAGAGAAGAAATTAATTTTCGCGAACGAAACAAGAAAAATGAAAATGTACACGAATTCCATAAAGTTGTTATGTAGACTCTAGTTTGTGTAAAAAAATTTATTATTATTATTATTATTATGTATATCTAATAAATGACCTACGTAAAATATATTTTTGAAAACAGCTTCTGTCTGGCTGAGAATCATTGTTGGTGACGCAGGTGAGTCTGGTTGCACGTTTGTTGTACAAAATTGAATATGAAGAGGATAGAGCTAAATGTTTTTGTCTTAGTAATTTTTTTTTTTTTTTTTTTGTAATGGTTGGTAACGCAATAATGAAATTTTAATTATTTCAGTCCCAAGGTTTTTTTTTTTTTTTATTGATACCTTTATAACATGACCCAGTCCACTTTACACAAGTGTAATGTATGACTAATTGAACAAACAATTACGGGTGGTCGTTATCAGCTCTAATTAACTAATTATCTGTCTATCTATGCATATATACAAGACACTGGATGACGCTTAAACATTACTTTAATATAAGTAAATACAAAGACAGCACTTTTGGTTTTACTGCTGATAGTAACCAGATGTTTTCAAATGAAATTTTTCACTTATTAATAGAATTCTTACGTAAAAACGTCAGTGATTATAATATATATATTTACAGTTTGCTTTAACCGTAGGTATAAACATATGATGCTTCTACGTATGTAATGATGGAGACAATTTTTCTTAAAGGTACTTGATTCTCTTGATAATCATGCACATTCAATGTCCCAGTTCGTACGTGTGTATACATAAACGTCTTTTCTTTAATCTGGTTGGTTTAAAAATTCCAACAAATAACGAAAACGCAGTGACAATTTAAAATTGTGGTATATAAAAAAAATCGCTTGAGATGATGATGAAAACGCGTAATTTGCAAAAGGAAAGAAAAATATGAAACTATCGGATGCTAATTTAATCAGGCATAAATTGTTGATTGATGGAATAAGATTCGTAGTTAGTTGTTTTATGAAAACGAAATAACTTAATGGGATTCTACATGTTTCTGCAGATCCTCCAAGGTTGAGAATGGCTTTTCGCAGAGGAAGCAGACATGAGCATTTCCGTTGTGCACGTCGAGATGCTCCGAGAGTTCGTCCTCCCTGCTGAAAGCCTGATCGCAGATGACGCAGATATAATCTTGATGAACATTCAATCCTCGTTTCTCCCATTCAGCTATGGCAGCCTCTTCCTCGTGCGCCTGCATGTGCATCACGAGTAGCATCTCCGAGTCGAATTGTTCGGAGCACTGGGTGCACTTGTGTAAATTTTTATCCTCCTGCTTTTCCGGTTCGTTAGTTATGCTTATCAGGTTAGGATTATCATCCTCGTCGTCGAAGAGGTGCTTTTCCACGTGACTCTCCAGAACTTCCTCAGACTCTAGGGTCTCCCCACAGATGGCGCACTGGTACTGTTCCTTTCCGGTGCTTTGCTCGTCCTCACTAATGTCATCACAGTGTTTCTGCAGATGATCTTTGAGGACCTCCTCATCAGTGAATATCTTGTCGCAGACGAAACACGTGTAGGTCTGCTTCGACACCTTTACAACCGGCGCACTTTCTACAGTTTTTGTCTCCTGGGTGACGTGTACGTTGTTCTGCTGCGTGCTGGCGACTTCGGGAATTTTTTTCGTGGCAGAACTGCGCTTAACGTTCTCTAGTCGGAACTCTGACTCCTCGTGAGTCTCCAAGTGACGTACTAGTAATTTTTCTGTGCGAAAAGTCGAGTTGCAGACGTAACACTTGTGTGTGGCTGCTTTGTTGGACCGGCACACGTGCACCCTTACGTATCGTGCCTCAACGATCTCGTGACACCTTTTGCAACGCATCATTCTGTGCTTGTTCTGCTTCGCTGGACTTGGCTCTACCTTGTGGGTCAGGACGTGGGCCTCTATTTCCTTCCAGGTGCCGAAGGAATCGCCGCACACACCGCATACATGTCTGTCGCTAGCAGTTTCCGTGCTCTTGTCTTTGTCTAATCTTTTCTCAACTGTTGTTATAGGTTTCTTAGTCGTCGACAGACTTTTCGATGTTGTCAAATCAGCCTGATGTCTCTCATTTAGTGATCTGCCAGTGCGAGTCGCTGTAACATCCTCTTCTTTCATACGTTTAGTAGTGGCACCCTGCCTTGCTGATGCTGGACCGTAAGTCTTTCTGTTCTGTACTTTTATTCCAGATGTCTTTGATGTTGATGTCAACACTTTGTCCTCTGGGAGATACTCTTCCTCTGAATCCAAGAGTGTAGTATTAAAGTCGCAGTATCTAGCTGGAAGAACGCGTTGTCTTTTACCTAGTGGAACGCTCGGTGGAGTCACTTTTCTACTTTTTGGTTTAGGTTTTTCCAATGCTTGGATATTATTAATTTGGTAATGTTTACTGGCTTTTGATACATCAAGACGCACCAGGAGCACCTTTGGTTGGAACATATCCGAACGTAGAGCAGCTTTCATGAGAGCTGACGAATATCCCTTGCTCTGTTGACTGCGTGCTTTTATGGTGGTTTTAGTAGGAGACGTAGTTCGTAATTTCGATGATTCAAAATTTTTCTTTATAGCCTTCTCGACTATGGTTTTCAGTTGCTGATCCAGAGTCTGGAAGGAATCTTTAGGTTTACTGTCTACCTTCTCGTTATGGGGTGAAGTTTTATGTGTACCCAGCAATTTGTGCCTCATGTCATTTTCCACAAAGGCTGCGAGTTCTGCCTGAACCCGCTGCAAAGCTTCAACTTCAGTACCTTCCACTTCAATGTTCAAACATCTCTCTACAAATTTCTTTTCGTCCTGTACAGGTGACTTAGGATTGACTCTGCGCAATTGCACAGCATCAATGATGTCTGTATTACGTTCCTGACTGTTCTCATCTACGCTTAACCCAGTTACATCCTTCGAAGAATTGTTCAGGTGAGTCTTGTTCAGATAATGCGGTTCGGAGAGAACCAGCGTAGACGTAACAATATACGTTGCATCACCAATTTTTAATTCGGAACGAACAGAATGAGGATTAAATGCACTGTCAGAATTTAACTCCGTATCAGGTTGTTCAGATTCAGTCGGTGCTGCTTCTGTGAGCGCATTGGACAAAGAATTTTTATTCTCAGCAACGTCTCCTTCAGGGTTTGAGCTCTTGCTGTTCATTATCATTTCATTATTTTTTTGTGTCTCTTTTGGTTTCTTGTTAATATCTTCAACCTCCAAATTTTCCTCATTTCGCGAATTCTCACCGTTTCCAAACTTTTGAGAAAGTGTCTTTCTAGCTTCTGACTCAGCACCAGTGAATTCGACGTCATTTTCATCTTGCTTCATGTCGCTGATACTTGACATGTTCGATTCAAAGGTCTTGTGTGCCTTAGATAGCCTTTTCTGTCGCTCGACCTCCTTTTCCGCATTAGTCTTCGCTCTGGCTTTTTGTACTGGTGATAGCTGCGTGTCATCCGATGCAATAGAATCTGTATCAGAAGCATTTTCACCTGTTGCTGCTAAAAGAGCTTTTTTTCGTGCGACCCAACGTTTTGTAGACGCTCTACGTCTGTCGGTTGTCCTACCTCGCTTTCCGGTACTAGATTTCACCTTCATTGCAACTAGAGTATGTTTTACTCGTGTCTGTCCTTCGTCTTGTACTTCTTCCTCCTTAACATCCTGCTGCTGACCTGAAGCATCATCGGTCTGTCTAGAGGCATCCTTGGAAGCTGATTCATCCTCAGGAATGTACAATTCGTTCAATATAGTCTGATCTGTTACGCAGTCGACACTAGCAAACTCCAACGGTATTAAGGGAGGTATGTCAGACTTTGATTTCTTCTGAAAAGAAAGTGATCAGTGATGTACAGGTTATTTAAAAAAAAAAAAGAATAAATAACATTAAAAAGTGATTTATACCTTTTCAGGAGGTTCTGGCAAACTATCCTTACTACTTTGCTCCTCATCGTGTTTTCTCTTGCATACCTGCAAGTTAATAGAGATGAGTATCTAATTATTCCAATGTAGTCCATGAAATAAAGTACTAACTGTAATGTCTGCAGTCTCTGGCAATACCAAAAGTTCAAGAAGCATCTCGTTGCTTCGAATGAACTGCTCCTTGAATTCACTCCACATTTCTAATTTGTAAAGACACACGTGGCAAATGTTTTTCGGTAAGTCCTCGTCATCCTCGATCTAGAATAAATAACGAAGAAGCTATAAAATCTATTTAAATCCAAAAAAGTCATGAGTTAATCAAGTAATATAAACATACATCCACAGAAGTACACTTTGCCAGATCCTCTAACTGAGGTTGTATAGACTCTGCGAAAATATCGCTCATGCATCCTTGTTCAGATAGGCATATTCGACACTTATCGTCCACGTGAAGTATTTTACGTTTCTTCGGCATATTTGCACTCATTTTCTAAAAAAACCGATCACAACTTTACGCGTAGCTGAATGAAAATTAGCCAGGCAACTGAAGTAGATCATGAATGAGTAGTGGCGGGTCCGAACATAATGGCTTGGGTAGAATTTCGATATAAATCTGATTTCTTCTTGGTCGATACTCAGGCAACTTCATACAATCTTTAAAAAAAAGCGTATTTTTCGTTAAAAAAATTGCTTCGATGAAAGAAGTGTGACAGATATATTAGATTCCACCATTTACATTTTATATTTGCAATAAATATTTTACCCGATACTCTTAGAACATTATACAGAATTATTGAGAGAATATTCAGAATATATTTTTTGGAAATGTCTGGAAATCCTCGTCCATTTTCATGCATTATATAGATGGAGCGCAGTCTTGTAAAACGTGCATGTAGTTCCTCGATAATCCGTATAAATTTTGTAGCGCTGTCATTCCCGACTTTTATACTAACTTTATTTTATGTAATTCACGTAAAAAATTACTGTGATTAAGTCGGAGATGAAAGAAGTTACTGTTTAATATATCGTAACTGTGGCCCTGATAGCTTCTCAATACTGTGATTTTAGCGTGCGAATTTGTCATATAATTTTAGCAATCTCAGCAGCGCCACATACGGTCGGTAACTAGAATACGAAGTATCGCACGCACATTTTACGTTGCTGCGCATCGCCAATATAACACATGAAAGTGCTCGAACAAGATCAGGCGGTCATCGTATTTCTAGTCCTACTGTTCTCATTTATCGACTATCAGTGGCGCGGTGTATAACGTTTGAGCGGCTTTTCTAGAAAATTCTGTTGAATTTATTCTGTCAACTAATCTCAGCTGAAACAGTGTTTCACAAAGTTTCCACGTTAAAACACCTTACATTATCCTTGAGGAAAGTTACAGATAATTTTGTAGAATAGCTGACGCTTTTTTCCTCTATAAAAATGTAAGTAATTTTGCTAGGTTCTTTATTAAATGTTTTGCGTTTTTATTAGAATTTTCGCTTGGTCATTTCCATTACCTAAGGTGGGTTAGACAAGGCAATTCTAGATGAGTCTCTGCAAATGTTTTCTTTCATTCTTATTTTGGAATGTTTATAACATTTTTAGTTTTCATAATCAAGGGCGAAATTGATAATAGATCTTGAAGTGCAGACTATGTATTATATAAATTTTTTTTTTCTATTTAATTAAATTCTTTGGGTATTTTTCAGAATGGCTGCTATTGATATCTCTCCTTCTAAGGATAATGGAGTTCTTAAGGAAATCATTAAGGAGGGTATAGGAGATGAAACACCAGCAGCAGGAAGTAAAGTCACTGTACATTATACTGGAACATTGTTAGATGGAACAAAGTTCGACTCCAGCAAAGACAGACACGAACCTTTTCAATTTGACTTGGGAAAGGGTAGTGTTATTAAAGCATGGGATATTGGAATTGCCACTATGAAAAAAGGAGAAGTTGCCGTGCTGACTTGTGCTCCTGAATATGCTTATGGTCAGAGTGGCAGTCCACCAACTATTCCCCCAAATGCTACTCTCAAATTTGAGGTATATAATTTTAAATTTTTATATTTTGGGATAAAACACATTACTGATGATTATCAACTTATGATTTACTTAGGTTGAAATGATCGATTGGAAAGGAGAGGATCTGAGCCCTAATAAAGATGGAAGCATCGAGAGATTCCAAATTATTCCTGGAAAAGGGTATGCAACACCTAAAGATAGCGCATTGGTAAACAGTAAGTAGTAACTTCTTAAGCAAAATAGAGTATAGAATTGCAAGTAATTTATTATTGACCAATAATATTTATTTACAGTTCATTTGGTGGGGAAATACAATGATCAGGTCTTTGAAGAGAGAGAAGTTCAATTTCCTCTTGGAGAAGGTGAAGATGCAGGAATTATCGAAGGTGTGGAGAAGGCTTTGGAAAGCTTTAAAAGTGGTGAAAAATCGAGACTGAAAATAAAAAGCAAATATGCATTTAAAAAGACTGGGAAACCTGAATTCAACATTCCACCTGATGCGGATGTGGAGTACATTGTCGAATTGAAGAGCTTTGAAAAGGTAACGTATCTCTTACATCGAAAAAGAAATTATTATACGTTTTCTTAAAATTTTTATTGTCAATTTCATTTTTTGTTATTTCTACAATTCAGGGTGTGGAATGCTGGTCCCTGGAAGCACCACAGAAAATTGAACAAGCGAAACTCTTCAAAGAAAAGGGAACGACATACTTCAAAGCCAACAAATACAATTTAGCTATTAAGATGTACAAGAAAGTCATCGAATTTCTGGATTATGATAGTAACTACGATGGTGATCTTAAAACGGAAAGAAACAATCTGCTCGTATCAGCGCATTTGAATCTCGCCTTGTGTTACCTGAAAACAGATCAAAACGTGGAGGCAAAGGACGCTTGTAACAAAGTGTTAGAATTAAGTCCGAAAAATGAAAAGGCTCTCTTCAGACGCGGTCAAGCCTACCTGGCACTGGCATCACCAGATATTGCCATTAAGGACTTCCAGGAAGTCCTAAAAGTAGAATCGAAGAACGTAGCGGCTGCCAAGCAAATAGAAGTTTGCAAGAACCTCATTAAGAAGCAACTGGCTAAAGAGAAGAAGCTGTACGCCAATATGTTCGATAAATTCGCACAAGAGGATAAACAGGTTTGTGAATAGAAACAGGAACGAATCTAAGTTTTACTCAGAAGTTACTCGCGGTTCTTACGGCAAAAGTGTCTTTGGAAATTTAAATAAACTATAATATTCATTCGTCGGTGAATCTCGAGTGATTTTATATATATGTCAGTCATTAAGCAAAAAGCTTTCTCATGCGAAGCTGTCTTACATATGACCGTAAACTGGTAGTAATGTCGCAGAAGGAGGAGGAGAAGCTGCGACAACAGCCGGACGTGATGCGTGGTGCTCTTGGAGAATGGGGCCAAGAAGAACGACCTGGGGGCAGAGATGCCACGGCCTTCGAGAAGGAAAATCCCAACATTCTTATGCTGAATGCGAACGGTACTGGTGAATTCAAGAATATGTGAACGAGAGTACCCATTGCGAGAACTAACATTCTTCTCGTTATGATTTATCTAATCAGTCTCACTTTACATTGTTATTATTGTGCTATTGGGAACAGCATTGAACAGTCAATACTTTCTTCAATGTTTCAATCTGAATTTTTTCAAATTTTAAATTCTTATTCATTGAACAGTATTGAATCATACCAATTGTAATAATAACCGCATTTACCTCTTCGGTATCAGTGTGAATTCTCGGTGGGAAAACATTTTCCCACATACGCTAACACACTAGTCAATTAAATAATTTGAATCCCGTTCGCCCAATGTATGTCCTATGTGTATTCCAATACATTTCGAACAGTAAAAATATCTTTGCCGATAATTTTCCATGACCTTTCCTTTCCGCCAGGGAGGATCGACTCTCCAGACCATGATTGTGTCAGAATCACTTCCTCGTTCCCTCACCGGCGTAATAAACGAGGGATCAGTTAGTTTTTATTGACCAGGAAGTTTCCAGAGAATGGGTTAGCGAGGTGGGGAGGGAGGGGGGGGGGGTATAAGGAGTTTCTGCAACTGCAGGTTGGTTTAGTTGGCCGTCAGATAATAAAAATGTATCTGTTTTTAATGCCTAAAAAATTGCTCCGCTGCTATTATATAATAATTAAAAAATATTCATTAAAACAGAAAAATATTTTTTACTGCTGTTCAAAATAACCAAGTAGGTTCTCATATGATTTTCTTAATGAATTAACTGCTTTCAATTTGCTGCATTTTGTTCCGCAAGTTGCTTTTTATTTCATTAAAAGATCCTCAGTAAAATTTTATTTTCTCTTGGATATTAACAGTTGGAAATTAGAAATCTTGACCAAGAATATTTAGAAGT
>JASANN010000518.1:130459-153932 GCA_031762395.1 Calameuta pygmaea | reverse complement strand
AACACCGTTGGAGTGCTCATCAGAGCTTTGGTGGCTAACGAACCCACCTCGCCAGATTCACGCAGTCGAATTTGCCGCGAAAACGACAGTGGCGACGATCAGGACGTCACACTGTTACTAATAGGTCCGTTCGTGCAAGCGTTCTTCGTGCTCCGAAGCACTATAGGTGTGTTCGAAAATTGTCCGAAAGCGCATAGTGCATCGTGGCTTCTCTATTTATTGTATGCATTTGATTGAGACTGTAATCTGAAAAAAACTATTGACTATCAAACGTTTTTACAAGACTATGAAATGACTATCACACAATTGAAAGTAGAAAAAGTTTGCAATATTAGATCTGTTCTCGTTACCTACACTTTCTGCACTTTTTCAAAAGTGCAAATTCTTATTGGATGAAAAATGTAGAAAGTATAGGCAAAGAAAACAACGTGTATTCAATGGAACACATTTTTCTAACAAACGGTGGACTATCAAACGTTTTTATTAGTTAATTCACACCTATCAAACGATTCTGCATCGATTGAGTTCAAGAAAAGCTATGTAAATTTGGGTAGAAACAAAAAAGTGGCGGCTAACCTCACACCAGATTTAGATTTGGGTTTTCTATTGAGTATCAAAGGTTATACAAGCTATCAAACACTATCAAACGACTATTAGGCTAATTCCCCATGAAGTGTACTTTGGATATCGGATAACTTGCACCAGCCAATCACACATTGTTGTTAGTTTTCCGAAAGTTAATAGAAAGGAATGGCAACTTCGCGATTGGCTACGAGAGATACGCGGCACATAAAATACGCTCTATGTGACACAGCACCGTGATACGATTGGAATAAGAAAAAGTTTAAAAAATAAAAGTTGGCCAGCCAACTTCACACAAGTGTCCGGCACTTCTAGAGAACTTTTGCGACACAGGCAAAATAATAGCAGAGCTACGTCATTAATCCCACGCAAGGGATTATCCGGAGTCTATAGGTTAATCATTTTGCTTACTGGCACATGCTCCCCATTGGGGATACAGCCAAAAAGGAAAGGAAGGAAGGAACTATCTTGTTCTTATCTTTCATGATTGAAGATGCATTGACAAGTCGCGTGGCACATTCTAGCGTCTGCTTTGTTGACATTTTCTAATAGGTAATCTGTCAGTATTACGTGGCAATTCTTTATCAAGTCTTCATGTTAACCGAGTTGGTTACAGATCTCGTACGGTGACAAGAGGTAACTATAATTATTAGAGAATGTTCTCATTATTATTTCTGATTATAATATAATAGAGAAATTCTTATAACATAACTAGAGAATTACATTTTGATGACTATTAAAGCTTTTTATATCAATATGAATTATATTTATTTATGACGTATACAGATCGAAAAATTGCAACGTGGTAATACATCACAGTATAAAATTAAAGAAATAGTTTTCTATTTAATTTAATTAGTTTGCTGTTAATTTTAATTATGTACTAACCTTCTAATTTTATATCCTTTATTCTAAAAAATTATTGACAATAATAATGTGTATTTATATTTGTGCATTAATGTAAAGATTATTTTATTTATCATGTTACATACAAACTTCTTATTTGGATACTTACTTGAACTGCCTTTTCATTAAATTAATGTTTTGTTAACAGATACGTGTTTCATTTATATTCAATTGAATCTTAATGTATATAATACTCTTTATGTGAGTCAAGTATTTAATGCTATTTACTTAAATTAAGATAATAGCATTTTGATTTATATTTTTTTTCCATATAATTTGACTGAATGGGAATTTCATTCATGCATTTTGTAATATACTACAAATAGAAATGATTAAGTCATTAATGATTATACCTCTGTTATATGGAATTTAGGCCAGATTGACTAATACTGTGTGAAGTTGAAAGAGAATAAATAAATATAAGTAGTTAATGATATTTAGTCTTATTTTATGAGGATATTCAATGTATTATACGTATATCATAGAATTATCGAATATTTTCTTTTTACGATCTCATGAATGATATTTTGCATTTACAGATTTATTATACTGGATGAAAAGTAATGCATGAAAAGAGAAAAAGACTGGGTACTATGCGTGCTTTAATTCTTGTTGGAGGTTATGGAACGAGGTTAAGGCCCTTAACCCTAAGCCGTCCAAAACCTCTTGTCGAATTTGCCAATAAGCCTATGCTTCTTCATCAAATAGAAGCCTTGGTATGTATTTTAATAGCTTTGAAAATATGGTAATGTTTTGATGCCTACATTCACATGGAATATATGATCTTAATTTATATCGTAATTATTATCATATTACTATAAGTACTATGTTCTATTTATACCACACATAGAAATTTGTATATACCCCTAAATTGCATAAACTTATAGAATTTCCTGAGGTTTGATTGTTTACTACTGTTCAATGTTTCAGTCAGCATTAATCTATTAGATCAATGAATATCAGTCTTAGAAAATTATAGAAGAGAAGACTATCAGAATTTTCACTGTATACTTAGATTTTAGGATGTTTTTATTTGTTCTATAATAACTAAATAGTAATATCATATAAACATTGTTATTTTTAGGTAGATGCAAATGTAACAGAAGTAATTCTGGCAGTTTCCTACCGAGCTGAGCAAATGGAAAAAGAATTGGGAGAAGAGGCAAAAAAATTGGGTGTTAGTTTAATATTTTCTCATGAAACTGAACCATTAGGCACAGCAGGACCACTTGCACTTGCTCGAGAAATTTTATCTTCTGGAGATGAACCATTTTTTGTTTTGAATTCCGATATCATTTGCGAATTTCCTTTCAAGCAGCTTGTTCAATTTCATAAGAATCATGGAAAAGAAGGCACTATTGTCGTCACTAAAGTTGAGGAACCATCTAAATATGGCGTCGTGGTTTATGGCGATGGTGGACGGATTGAAAGTTTTATTGAAAAGCCTCAGGAATTCGTTTCCAACAAGATTAATGCAGGTAAATCGTACTTATTTAAGACTTTTAATTCATATAAATCTTTGATCAAACAAGATTAAAGCATGATCATGTGTAATATTCTGGAAAATTAAATTTGGAAATTTCCTCGTTTTACAGTTTATATTATACGATACGTTATAGCGATTTTACATTGAAAGTAATTTTGTACAAATTTGAGATTCTAAAATATTTAATATAGTAAAAATATTCTTAATAATTGTTATTTTAATAGAACGAGCCTAAGACTCAAGTTTCACAATACTTACAGGTATTATGAATGTGTGATATGTTAAGAAAGAAGGGAATACATTTATGTATCAGCTCATGAATAAAATTTTGTTACCAATCGAGAACAAGGAATCCTTAGCAAGTTACATGTGGCTTTCCATAAAGTCACTGAAATATATGCTAATTGGAAAAAATATGTTTCGGTAAAAAAAGAAGCACATGTATACATATATGAATTTCTAGAGATGTCATTGTTTTCAATCTGTTAAAAACACATTTCATTCGTGAATCGATTATACTTCGTACTAGAAACAAAATGAACTTTAAAACCACACTCACAACAGAAAGAGCTAGTTTTTTTTCCCTTTACCATGAAAACATTCCCTTAATTTTTCAAGTTACTAAAGAGTGTTGAATTTTATTTATTTAAAATACGCATAATGATGATTTTACTTACCATTCTCATTGCAAAATTCATTGCGATATTCTTTGACTATTATCTAATGTTATTCTAGGAATGTATATTTTTAACCCAAGCGTACTGAAAAGAATAGAGCTAAGGCCTATGAGCATAGAAAAAGAAGTATTTCCAGATATGGCTCAAGATGGGCAATTATACGCTATGGAATTACCTGGTTTTTGGATGGATGTAGGACAACCGAAAGATTTTCTTACTGGTAAGCATATCTTTATCATATTAAAGATTAGACTTCCCTCATAGATGTTGTTAATAGTAACTTTATAATTATTCGTGAATCAGCTCCTAGTAAAGGAATTTAAAACGAGCAGAGTCTGATGCTTCACGATATTCTGTTTTTCACTAAAAATGACGTATGGAAAATGCAGCAATCGAAAAAATTGTGATGTTCATTTTGTATTTAACATTAAATAGGTTTACTCATAGAATTTTTGGTATTATTTCTAACTAGGTATGTGCTTGTACCTGGCTTCTTTGCGGCAGAAGTCCCCTGAGAAGTTATATTCGGGGGTGGGCGTAGTCGGGAACGTTTTAGTAGACCCAACAGCAAAAATTGGTAAAGGATGCAGAATTGGACCAAATGTTACAGTCGGTCCTGGTGTTACGTTAGCTGATGGATGTTGCGTAAAAAAGTGTACTCTTCTAAAAGCAGCTACGGTTAAAGAACATGCGTGGCTTGATGGGTAAATATCAATAAGAAAAATATATTAGTTGTATATTATTTAAAATTTAAACTTCCTAAGACTAATCATCACGTATAATTTTATCACACTGACTTAATATATTTAATTCTAATATGCAAAAATTATAAATTGCATTATCTAGTAATGAACTTTTAAAAATTAGGTGTATTGTTGGCTGGCGAAGTGTTGTGGGTAGATGGGTGCGGATGGAAGGTACAACAGTTCTCGGCGAAGATGTAATAGTCAAGGACGAACTTTACATAAACGGAGGACAAGTTCTCCCGCACAAAAGCATCGCTGCCTCTGTTCCCGAACCACAAATCATCATGTGATTAATCATATGATTTTACATACACTCTTTGATAAAAGAAAATCCAATTTTCTCAACAAGACAATAGGTAAAAATAATTTCTATAGCTTAGTCCCACACAACATGTAACTTTTGAGAGACAGTTTAACAATGATGACTTTGGCACGTTTTAGAAATGTCTTAAATATATCATTTTGTGTTGTATGGATACAAAATGTATACAAAATTATAATACAGTTCAATCTGGTCATAAGCCTCTCGCTGGCGCTGCACGAGAAGTTTTCTTTAGAATTACAGCTTCTCCACCACTGTAACTATAATCGCATTGTTCCGAACTACTCAAGTTTCAAACGAGCTTTAATGTCTAGCACCAAGAGTAGAAGTCTGTGAGCTTACATATATAATTTTTCACTAGAATTTCACTTGATGCTTGTAATGAGATAATGTGTCCTATAACTTGGACGTTCTTCGATGTGGAGTAGCTTCCAAGCTCGAGGGAAAAAGAAAGAAGCGAAATGTGTTTATAACCAAATTGTACTGTACATTTATAATATATTTGTAATTAAAGTGTAATATTTATGAAATTATTTCGTTTTGATAATACGAATTAACGATGAGCATTTTTACTGATAAGCTATGTGGTACGGTAATGGCCATGATGCACTACTGAACAAATAAACAGAATTAAACTGCCATTTTAGGGCCATGATAGCGTGACATTGCAGCGTCACGATGGTAATTCGACTTTCCAATACTTTTGTAAATCACATGCCTGTATATAATTGTCTTTCATATTTGATTTTTAATTGATATTTGTGTGAAACATTTTGCACTTACTACAATGATATGTGTAACATAAGGCTATGATTTTAACTATTTTTATATCAGCAATTTTCGTCATCTACTATATGTATGTATACGCTAAAAAAATATGCCCTGCTAAAAGTGTTATGGCCATAAACTATTCCGTTTTAAGTTACAGGTTGTATATACTTTGAATTCTGTATAATCACTTTAGTCGTTCGTTGTTTCGCGAGATAGCTTTATAAGAATATATGTTGATATCTTAACTTTTAAATGTCATAGCCCACCTAAGTTTACGAAATTTTATAGGAGACAAAAAAACTGTTTATTTCCACAAATATAATTTATCAACCATTTTCATGAATTTTAAAAATTCAGTGAGTTATACTTTAAAGTTAGGGTATCAATATGTTTAAGCATGCAAAAACCCATTTATTGTGTTAAAAGTTGTAAATATTATATTTACATTATGAGGGCAGTACACAATTTATCTAGCTACAATATTAAATATTGTTGGCAACTAGTATGCTAGTAGCTTTAAATATGTTATAGCTATTCATTTATTGCGAATTTTCTTCGAATGTAATAATTTGACTAAAAAAATTCTGAGCTTAATCGGGATAAGATTGAGGTACAAAACCGAATAACACATAATGTCAAAAAGTTGTCTTTAAGGCTTCTAATCGGACAAGAGTTGTCTTTTAAACATCATACAGATAACTTTTGGATGCATATGTACTGTCTGAGAATAATTGTGCAGTCTCCTGAGGTGGGAATTACATTGGTATAAAAATACAAGGAGATTACTAAAGAAATATTAAAAGTTTTCCATTTATTTAAAAAATACAATTATTTTAATAACAAAGTGACAAAAATTATACAAGTTTTATAGGCAGTCCTCGAACGACAATTGCAGCAGCCGTCATGAAGTGTGAACAAACATTTTTTGATTTCGCTACTGCTCTCAGCATTTCTGGTTCTGTTGTTTTTTGGTCTGAAGATTTCTTGGCTTCGATATCAAGGAATCCTGTTGACAGTGTTAAGAGATGTCAATTATCAAACTTTACTGATATAGGTATGTTACGTAAGCCGTAGTGGCTAGCAAGGCCTTTAAATTTGCTAATAAAAATTTAGAGGTAACAAAAAAGTAAAGGAACGACTACAGGTATCGTGAATAAAATTTGAGTGAATTCCGAGCGGTAAAAACACACTGAATGGTAGATTCGCTACTCGTTTAAGGTATTGAAATACGCCTTGTTATTTCAGCATATAGTGGTATTTCCTAAAAAATGGTTTTGGATGAGTGCTAAAAATTAAATACGCGAGGAATTTTGGATTTTCGATATATTGTTACAATAATTATTATGGTTTGATATATGATTGCCGTTTATAAGGTTTATCTATGTAAACAAATGAGAGATTCAGAGTAGAAATTTCAATATTGAATTACAAAACCTGACTGTGTGAGATTAAGGCGAGAAAAAATTTGGTGGGACAGAAAATATCTAGTATACGTGTTATTTGATTTGGGAAAGGCTAGTCTGTGCACATCAATTTTGCCCGGTAACCGATCCAGCTTGCTTCCTAGGGTGCGTAACAACGAATCCGTACTTAAGGGTTCACGTACACTGGTTCTAATACTCTAACAGTTAGAACCATGAGTAACAATATGCGGTTCGATCTTTCGTGCGCGAAGCTAAACGAATTTCTGATCACCAGTATCATGACTTTTGCTGTTTGTTGCTGTCATTTTCTGCTGATGCTCTTAGGTGTTGCTAGGACTTTAGGAATACGCTCAATTAAACAGCTGGGCCGGTGACACGAGCAATGCACTGGATATCATGCTGATTCTGCAATTCTAGTGAGGCTACGGACCAGGGGGTTATGAATGATATACTGTCACGAAAATAAAAAATGCGTTACATAACAGGTAGTCAGTCATATATTGATCTATAATGACTATACTAGTGACGTGAATGTGCGAATTTGTTAACGAATCATTTTAATATATGACACCACACCATTCATTCGCGGGAAACCACGATGTAAAATTTAAAAAATTCTTTTCAAAATTTACTTTTTGACTTTCATACCGTGCACTGACAAAGATAAGCGAGCATATATGTATTTTACATTGGGGTGTAATATTAAAAAAAAAAGTTCATCAGAAAATAAATTCAACATTTGATTGGAAAATTATTCGTACACCAATACGTGTCCCACTTTTCTCTACTTATATTTTTATTCAGTCAGCTGTAACACGTAAGTATATTCATCTTATGTACTGATACGACTAGACTGAAATGTGTATACAGGTTATTCTAAAGTTCGCGCATTTCGAGAGCATTGTGGTGTTCCAGAGGCATCACAGATATTGGAAACGACTTCTGTTTTATTGAAACATTCTTAGTTTTTAAATGAGAGCCGATTAAAGATAACCATTAAAATCGCGGCGGTGATAGAAATAATAGGCACCTCAAAACTCGAAGTTTTCTTACCATGCTTTGTTAACGGTGCCAGCGAATCAAAAGCAATGGAAGGAAACTGAGAACTCGCAGCGGCCTATTATTTTCGTCGCCGTCGCGCTTCATTGCTTATCTTTAAAAACTGAGCATCTCAGAATAAAAAAAAGTCATTTTCAGGACCTTTAGTGTCTCCCGAATACCGTAATGTTCTTCGAGTGCGCGAATTTTGGAATACCCTATATATAATGTATATGCCTATTTTATCCCTATCCCTAGCTTTCTACTTTATTAAATTTTTGATTCTAGCAACCGGTTGAAATTTTAGTGACGAGAATCGAAACAACGCATACTCAGTTTCTTTGTGAACTGTGCAATCTCACTCTTGCGCTGCGCAGGGTCGTAACAAGCAGCATAACTTGTTTTACCTTTACATTATGTGTCGTCCGTATCAAGATCACTAAGCTTTAAATGTTACGCTCCTGAAAGCAGGTTCTTACCATGAGTAACAAAGTCGTCGACCGATAGGCTTGGGCGTAAGCGTGACGAGAATTAAAAATCTAGTATTTAATATGTAAAAATGAAGGGTCGTCTTTTTGTTGACGGATCACGCCCAAATAATTTAACCAATTTACTTGAAAATTAGTGCGGGAACATTTAGGATATCGCGATGAATTATTAACGCGACGATAGATAGTAACTTATTGCAAAAAAAGCGACCACGTAAGATTTTTTCAAAAATGTCGCTTTATCTTTAAACATCCGTTTCTCCATGATGAAGCATGATACAGACTTCCACTTACGTCCATATACTTAGGAATAAACTGAATCTTTTAGCGACTATCGATAATTATTAGTTTGTCAATAAATTCAATGTCATTTGATGAGTTTAATGCGAAGGTCAACAGGTCAATGTCACTCGCCAGAGACGCAGCGGGCGCGATTCATCCCCATTTTATACCAGACGTAGTAGGGTTAGCTCGCTGATTTGACCAAGTTAATTTTATTTATTGCTCCGAGATAAGTTTTATACTCTAAAGATTTGAGAAGTACTATTTTCCTTTTACATTTTCCCTATTTTTCGCATAAAAAATATATTAACATTACGTAATTTATGAATCACGTACAGACCGGTATTAGAAATATGTAACAAATTTTTTGAAAAGTATATGTAGGATAATAGTGACGTCAGCTTGCTAATCTGGGAATAAGTAACAGATTATATATGTAAATAAAATCATGAAAACTGAAACATATTTCATATGATTGACAGTTCACTGTTGTCACATCGTACAATCACAAACACAGTAAAACCTCTCTATTAGTCCAAGTCCGGATTTCAGAACCTCTCTATCAGTCCAAAGAGGGGCTGGTCGCAAGTTATGCCCATCAAACCTCAGGAATGCAGCCTGCAAGAATGGGGCTCTAACGAATAAACGTTCTACTGAGAATTCTTGACCTTTTTATGTATTCAAATGTCATGAGTAATAATTAACGTGGACGCCGCTGCGAACAAAACAGGAAGCTGATCTTGGTTTATAGCAGAGGTTGTTCGATTAGAGAGGGGATACGTAAAGAGGTTTTATTGTATTTTTTTCAGCCCATAACATTCAATTAAACGCAGTACGTGTCATAATTTTAAATAATATAGAAATCGACTAAGCTGGAACTACTCGCCAGTCAAATTCGGTTAGAAATTACCGCGCAACAAAAGGCAAAGTCGTCTTTGCCCGCGCTAATTGGCTATGTTCATAAAGCTACAATTTGAAGTTAATGAAGACTTTTCGATTCAGCGTTCTTTAAAGTTTAACATAGTGCCATAAAGTGTATTAGCTTTGGGATATTCTACTGTATACTTTAAGTAACTTTAGTATGAAACGTATGAACCATATACCAGGTATGGAAGTGCTTATATGAAACGAACTTATTGAAACTGTCAGGTTTGTATCATTTCTATAGTAATATTAATTAATTGAAATGAAACATGTAATTATAAGATATTATTTCGTTGAAAATATTGTATGTATTTTCGTTTAGTTTAAAGAATGTTAATAATGAAAAATACTTACCAAAAGTGCCACTGCGCCACAAATCAGGATCAACATCACTCCATGGCCGCTCTTGTGTAGATGGAATCCAGTTACTCAAGAAACTAGCTGTCATCTTATCAATGTCAGCGTCTGTTACTTCCCACAACATGCCTAAGACGCAGGGACTAAAAAAATAAAACAAGACGTATATGTATGGCTTATAAAAAAATTATTTTTACGAGTAAGTGTTGCAAATATTATTGTTCCATTCAAATTCGAAAGTTTATTGCTCCTGTAAATTTTAGTCAAATCGGTTTAACGATTTGTCTGGTGTCTTGTATACAGCTATTTACGCACATATCCGTTTATTGCGATGGGAATTATGTATATTAAATATCCTGATACGTTCTTTATAAATATTTTTTTTAGTAATATTATCATTATCAGAAAAAAGTGCATCTATTTCTATGTTAACAAAGATCGTTCTGTACTGGTAAAAATTCATTACATCTCATAACCATATAAGTTTTGATAATACAGTTGTACAAGTATATATTTAATTTAGTACAAAATCTACATAAATAACTATACATCTTATATATAAAATTACCTGCAGGCTATCAAATATTGATTGGATACACCGTAAGGTGGAAATCGTCCGCCAACGCGTTGTAATTTTACACTTCCGCAACCAAACAACAGAACGGTTGCTTTGACCCGTAACTTTTCAATTCGTTCGCCCGCTAAATATTGAATTCCACTTCCATGCCCATTGTACCTAAAAGAGAAAAGTTATCATATGTAAAGTGTCGCAGCATGGAAATATTCATATACTAAAAATATAGAATTTTATTGCATAGAGCTTTGAAAAAGTTGAAGATTGCTGATCAAACTTAAATCCATTTATAAATATGTTTCTGTTGTCATGACTGAGTGAATATTTAATTATATGAAATGGTTAAATACAAAATTTCTTATCTTCCACACCTGTCCAAATGCGTAAATCTTGTCAAGAATATACCGTTAAACAAGATTTGTTTGTCGACAAAGATTGTCAAGAAAATACTAATTATGAATATTATTGTTTTAATATATGAAGGCTATCTTAATTTTTTTTAAAGAAATTTACCACGAATGCTAAAAATTATAACCTATTATAGCTCAAAAGTGAAGGGGTAAACAATTTTATGCTTACTTCAATGCTAAACATATTATTTGATACAGTGTACACTTGCAATAGTGATAGAAGTTACATTAAAATGATGCCTAAATTAAATATTAATAAATATTAATATTGTTTTCTAAGACATTTTCCATTATGAGTTTAATATTAATTAGCTAATAAATATCAACGTCTTAACAAATATGATGTTTTCAAACTGAATAAAATGAATTACACAGTGAATTTCATACATTAAAATATCATGATTGACCAATGCGTTTTCGAATGTTTCTTCATCGGGTTTTTCGCCATATAATCCTTTCCATCCAGGCAGCCAATAATCAATAAATAGTTTCATTCGTTGTTCCATTTTTGGTAAGTTATTCGAAGGATTTACAATAAAACTACCAAGATCGTTATCACTTTTAATAATTTTGCATCCTTTTACGATAGACGATTCATGTTCCTTAAATAAAGCATAGGATATATGGAAAGACGGAAATCGAGTTACCGGATGATCTTTCAATATATCCATAGATTCAAATGAAATATGATCCATATTCTGAAACAAAAAAAAATTATTTTTGAGAGAGATTTGTTTACATGCAAAATGAATACCTAACTGCGTTTCACGATCTTTTAGGAATCGCTAATTTCCCTGATCAGAAGCAATGTCTGTTTAATGTTATTCTTTGCTATTAACGGGAGGTTATCGTTTTTTGTTGCGCACGCGTGTGTGCTTGTGTATTCGTGCAGGCGCTGATATGACCAGAAACAGTGTATCAGAATTTTGTCGTAACGAAAATTATTAACAAAATAAATCGTGAAGTGGGAGAAGATATGGATAAAATCCTCTCCTCCTGAAAACAACACTGTAGCAACTGGAATCTGTTTCGTTGAGACAATTGAAGATCGCGAACGTTCTGTCAAAGCCGATCCATCCGCGAATCTGATTGGGGTAGAGGATACATTATGGCGGGACTCTCGAGAAGGTTCCCGATTTTGGGAGTGCACAGGATAGTTTACTCAATAGATATACGTATAATAAAATCTTATTATTAGTCCTAGTTCAGATTTCGGGATCTCTCTATTAGTCCAAAGAGGGGCAGAGCGCAGGCCTATACCCATCAGCCAATAAGAGAATATACCTTGGGAACATAGTACGAAAGAAATAGACAACGATTAACACAGAGTCAACATCTGCTACAATACAGTTAGAAGAGAGCACTTTCTCTGACACATTATAAAGTAAACATTTCTATTGATTCATAATAAAAATAGTTGAATAATAACAACTAATCAATAATAATAATAATCGAACAGTCGAAAAAACAGAACGAAATTTACCTCATCGACAATCAGTACTAGCGTTTTTCTCATAGCAGATTTCAAGAGATGTACACTACCCAACTTTCCGTAAATGGATAATATAACATTTTCAGCAAGTTTACTATTATTTGGTAAGACGTATTGTACAGCCATAGCAATTTCTGCTTTAGACAAGTAACAGGAAGCTGTGGCAATTTTTTTTAAGAGCCATCGTGATCGGTCCGACATGACTTGCCTGTAACATAGGTAAAACATTTAATGAGTCTTTAATTAGTGACTATGAAAATAATATTAAAAAACTAGTTCATCATATGTATACTAGAGCAGTAGGCAGTTCTTTGATAATTCCATTCATAGATTAATTTTATTTCAGCAAGTAATATATCTTCTATTATACTGTTTGGTATTTCTACAAATATAATATGATGTATCTTACGTAGATGTATCGTCGCTTATCAGTTTGTCAATCATATCTTCCAAATCCTGCACCAAGTCCAAATTTTCTATAGGATCTGCCATAAATAATATTCTCCATTCGCGTAACCATGTGGTCTCCAATTCTGTTATTGCTGCCTGCAGAATACCACTCAGTTCCATTTAACATATGCATTTTGTAAACTCTATATTTTATAGCAATAAACATGTTTCGTTTTATGCTGCGAACTAATTCTTTTAATGTTTTCAACATATGTGAACTAATTTTCACTCGCACAATTAACTCAGCCCGTAGACTTATATTAAAATAAAGAAAATTATGCAATATGTGTTCCTGAAATCTACTAAGTAGGCTATGAGTTCCGTCTAAATAAAACAAGTATATCTTAAATCCTGAAATGATTTAGAGTACGCGAATCTTGATGTTCCAAAATACATATTTGTCAGAATTTATGGTTACTGCATTTACTTGTATCTTTTAATAAAACAGTGAGCTTGTTTACACTTATTTTTGATAAAAAATTCACGGCTATTCTAACGATGTTAAAAACATTATAAATCGACAGAGAGTTACCTTCATTTTCTTATTTTGTCGTTCCCGCATTTTCCAATATGATTTATTATTAGTGTAAGCCGCTTCCAAATCAAATTTATTATTTGATAACACATCTTCTATTTCACTAATAACATCATACATCGCACTCGTATTAGACTTTGGTATTGTTACACAAAATGGTTCAATTGCTTTTTCTCCCGTAGGCATAACAATAATGTGTATTGGATAGGTTGACGATGGTGCGGCGCTGTAATGTTTAGAAATTCCGGGATGCTCATATTGAATTGTAATTTGGATCATATACCATTCTGCAAAAAAATAAAATTCTGCGATAAAAAAGAACGTAATACTCAAAAACAAACATTTAAGATATACTTTAACTATAAAATAAGTTTGGAAAGATTGGTACCATACAATGTTTAGAGAGATGCAAAGTAGTTACCAAAATAATCACATCCATTTTCTCCCACTTAATTTTAGAATTTGATGCCCCCCCTCCCCCCCCCCCCCCCAACTAAAAGCAACGCAAAGTACATAATCTGGATGTTATTTTCATGTCTTTGGTATTCTGCGCGAGGACTTGAATTTCTGAATAGAGAAATTTTGAGTATCGGAATCCCGCTAGAGCAAACAACTATTAAAATCAAGGCGCTACTATGATTGTCCCCGCTTAACCCTTTGAAACATGGTGATAACCCACGGTACCATCTCGATTTCTATAAATTTTAGCCATTTTATTTCTAGTTAACGCATTTAGGTCGCTTTTTTTCATTTTTCAGGTATCTTAGCAATAAAACAATGTAAAAAAAAGTTGAGTAATCATAAATATTGGTTGTTCAAGTATTATAAATAAAAAAATATGAGAAAAGAGCGATTTTTTCGGAAAAATTTATTAATGACAAAGTTTTTTAAGATTACTTTTGAAATTTTATACAAAAGGGTTTCTGAAGTTGTTGATTAGAAATCTTCAGTCAAATTCCCAAAATTCAAGATGGCCGATCGAAATACAAAAAATTTTTGGACTCAGATAAAATTTAGTACTCGGAGATTTTTAGGATCGCTAATTACAAATCTAAACTAAAAATACGGAGATTCAATATGGCGGATCCAATATGACTAACTCAAAATCAAAAAACGATACAAGTCCCATGAAAATGTATATCTGAGGGTTCACGGGGTTGCTGATTACGAATCCATGGTATAGATTCCATACTTTTCTAAATCACACAAATCACGAAAAATATTTCAAAATTATATAGAAAAAAAGGGGGGAGATAGCACTCCTTACGTCCTCATCGTTACCTCTGGGTAGTACCAAGAATGCGAGAATTTTCAAATGATCAAATTTCAATTTTACATCCGTAATTAGTGACTCTGAAAACCACCCAAATTTATATTTTCACCAAGATCATCGCAGTTTTTCATTTCAGCGGCTGTCATCTCTAATACGCCATTTTGAATTTTAAATTTAATAAGGGATTCATAAACAAGGACCCCAAAAAACTCCGAATATACATTTTTACCAACGTTATCGCGTTTCTTCATTTTAGCGGCCGCCATCTTGAATTTTGAAAATCTGATAATGCATTCGTAATTAGCGACCTCAAAAACTCGCGTATACCAAATTTCATAAAAATCCGATCGTTAGAAAGATGTATGCTTCAAAGGGTTAAGTTAGCTACTGTGCTATACACTAGTCAAATGAGGGTTAAATTTTTACAATGAATTTTACAAAGTTAATTGTAGTAATTAATAGTAGTGGAGGACGATTTGTATTACAGCACGTGGCGTTGACCTAGAGAAACATAAATAACAATGTATTCGTTTATAATTAAATACATTTTCGTTGAGTTTTTTCAAAGAATAAACCGTTATTTTGTACCGATTTTAATGCGCTACAGCTCATCCTGTTTCTTGAAAGTTACTCTACGAATTCATCAGATAGATTTTTTGTAGTGTTAAGCGTTTAAAAATTACAACCTGTTGTTTAACCGAAGAATAAAATTCTTTATAAACATACTGCTGTAATTATTAACAGTCAATACTACAAAATTTTACATGCTGAATTCGTAGAGCATCTTTTGAGAAAGAGAATGAATTATGGCGCAATAAAATTGATACAAAATTACGATTTATTCTTTGAAAAAACTCAAAGAAAATGTATCTCCATGGAAGTTACCATTGATTACTTAATGCTTCAGCAAATACATTGCTATTAATGTTTCTATAGGTTAAGGACCCATGCGGCCATACAAACCATCCTCCACTACTGTCAATCAATATACATTTAACTTTGTAAAATTCATTGTACAAATTTAACCCTCATTTGACTAATGTGCAATACAGTAGCTACCTTAAAAGACAGAAAGCTGATCTGCACGTTCTGTTTGTGAATAAGATATTAAATTGCATAAAATCTTTTTCTGTACTTCTTTTTACAAATATTTCGTAACAGAAATATTAAGACGTTGAAAAATTGCGATTTCTGCGCAATTTCATTGATTTTTGCCACAATTCTACCTTAATTTGTAGTCTTAAAATGTATTTAAGTCAAATAAAATATACGTCATTCTCTGCTTTATTGCCTGAGAAAGAAATTGATGTGCTATAAAGAATGTATATTGTAATTTTAAGAGAATAGAGTGACCAGTTTTCCTACGATTTCGTCAGTTTCGTATGATTAAATAACAATACTTTTTCTATCGAACAGAGCTCTTTCCTTTATCTCTATTCTTTGGTGTCCTCACTATAACCATTTCTCACATTTGTATTTTTAATAAGTATAAAAAATGATTTCTTTGCCATGATGTTGATATTTTATAAAATATATGTACGGCAATTAGAAACGAGAGCAGATGAAAAGAAAAGCATGAGATAACACGCTATCGCCATGTATGTACCATTAATCGGGACTCCAAGGTAATGTATGTATGTATGTAGATATCACTTTAGGGTTAGTGATCATTGATCGACTTAGGTTGTAAACAAAATTCCAAACATTCGTTGTTTATATTAACAAATTTGACAAACATTGAATTTGTAAACACCCAACAAAGTAAATGGTGTAAATCATTACTCTAACTATTACTGTACATAAATTTTATAGTATTGCTTGTATATTTTTATAATCAATTTCAATTTCTTTCACCACAAAAATATCATATATTCAATGCAGTAACCAGAATGTATTACATTCAATAGGTCCCATACACTTAGTGCATTTAGAATTAGGTTCCTAGCAACTATGTATCTAATGTAAAAGAATATAAGAGATATAAATTTGTAAAATGAGAATAGTTAGTAAACTGATTCTCATTCTTTTATATTATCATTCGTATACCTATCCTAAATGTTTCAGTCGGAGAATCATTCACTATCGGATAAATCCTAATATCCTGTGAAATACAATGTACAGTACACTCTAGTCTCTCTATTTTTATTAGATATTAGTTGAGCTGTTGTTAATTATATATTTTCAGATAATTGTCCATAGGAAATGATGAAATAAATGACATACAAATATTATTATTAAACACCTGGTGCAACATTTAAAATATTATTGAATAATAAACTTTAAGATACAATGATCTGAATTATATTTTATGATCAAACTTATAAAAATGTCTGAATTGAATGACTACAAATATATCAATATGGCCTAAGATTAACCAAGAAATTAATGTTAATCTTCATTAAAGAATTAATATATTAGTATTCCTAAACAAAAAACATACCCTATATAATATCCATATTTTTCATTAGGTTTTTTTATCATAATCAATAATGAAATATATTCTCTTGACAATAGAAATTGTTTTTAAAATGTGAAATAATACATAAAACACTGTCTGTATGATAGGAAAAGTATTATAACAATGATGCATAATATTAAAATTATGTTGATTATACAATTGCCTAGAAAATTGGTATTACTTGGTCACCATTTCTAAAACATGGATTATAAGAACAAAATACAATTACCTTGGGGCATTTCATTAAGCCTTTTTGTTAATATGTTGCAGTTCTTTATACTATCATTCAATCTTATATAGGCTGGATTAAGACCATAAAATTGGTTCTCTTCAAGAAAGGATCTACGAATTTCGGTTTTAAGAAATCTGTGTTGAGCTTGTTGGCGAAGTATGACTGCGTGAGATTCTATAAGATGATAAACTGCATCATTTTGTTTGCCAGCCTATATTACAAATAATGAAATATAAGAAGTCATGATATGAAATGTTAGTTTAAATTAACGTTGTTAAAATGTATTTAAAAAATTAGATAATTAGAATAGAATATATTGTATGTAATTTATATGAATTCCAAGAACATCACACCTTCATCAAATATAATAAAAATTAATGTCATAATATTTTCTGCACAGGGAATGTGAGTACAAGTAGTAAATAAGCTTCATTAAAATAACACATATTGAAGCAAACTAAAATTTGAGAAAGATATGGTAAATTCTTGAATTATATTTGGCATTTGCAATATTTTAATATTTTGTAAAACTGTTATAGTTCATTCAGTAATATTTTTAAATTCTTCAGTTAAGTACAAGTAATAGTGTTATTAATTAAAACTCAACACAGTAAATAATACCTGTAAATAACAGATCACCAGCATTTTATTCAGATTTGCATATTCAACAGCAGGACAGTTAACATTCCACTGTAATATAAGATGTTCTAAATCTTTCTTTAGTTTATCTATTTTGTCTTCTTTCAGAAGATCCTCTTTTGTGTTGTTTTCTTGTAAATAATATTGCTGACACTCACAAAACATTCTATCAATGTCATCATTAATATTCCACATTTTTACAAGATATATTATTTTCTAGTAAAATATTATTTCTTTTTTTAACAATGTAACCGTAGGGTAGTAACTAATTCATTTAAAATTACTATTATAGTATGCATTAGTATTCCTCTATATAGTTTGTGCTGGAAAACACTCACAAATGAAGCAATGAATAAGTACTGAATCAAATAGAAATATGTTAATAGGGATACGTTTAAAAATTTTACTAGGGCGCCGAGTCACAGAATAAACCGCCGATTTTCTGTCGCCAACAGCCGCCATGTTGAAATAAAGTAAATTTGAAAAAAAATGTGTTAGTGTTCAAAAAAGTGAACGCAGTTTTAATGAGGGTTTGAGTTGCAATTAAGTTAATCGTTGTATAAAATGGTGAATGGTGATGATTGGTGTTAAATTATAAAAACAATTTGGTACAAAATAGGGAGTGTAGCTTCTTTGGATTTCCACCTGATACAGAAAGTTTAGCGTCACATTCATATAATATCTACGCAACATCTTGTATCCGTGCAGCGAAATTGTTTCATTGCACATGAATGAATAAGTGGTTCCAAAGGTTTCGGGAAGGCAACTTCGATCTCACTGATCGAGAATGCAGTAAAATGTCGAAAAAATTATGACGAAGGATGAAAAAAGAGTAGTGTATGACAATCCCAAAAAATGAAAATCATAGATTTATCTGGCTGAGCAGTCAACAAGTACTGTGAAGCTACATAATCATGCTAAAAAGTATTTTATATTTGGTGGAATTTTAAAGGCGTTATTTATTATAAGTTACTCAAACCCAGTGAATCTGTTACTTTTGAACATTATCAATAATAACACATTCATTTAAATGATATAATCAAATGTAAAAGACCATTCCCTATTTGGGCTAGGAAATTCTTCCGCACATGGTTTATTCTCCAGACCTTGCCTCTATGGATTATTACCTGTTCCAGTTGCTTCAGTATCATTTAGTGGATTTCTACTCTTAATCTCCTGCTAATGTAAAAAGAGCATTGCTGACTTCATTGAGTCAAAACCATTATCCTTTTACCACAGTGGAATTCATCAGCTGCTTGAAAGATGGCAGAAGTCTATGGAAAATGATGGAGACTATTTTGAAAATTAACAGGTTATTATATATAAAGAGGCACTGAACTTATTTATACATCTAATAATAGCAATGTAGGACCAATCACAATATACATTACATTCTAATAACTGTACTTGGAACAGGAATTTAGTGTAAATAGAATAAAACAGAAAAGTTATTTGCACGTGAAGTATTTAAAATAATTTTGAGTCAGAAATCAGATCAACTATTGACCATGTGCGTTGAGGACATATTGGCTAATCTTTAGATATTTTGTATTTGATACAACTTACATGGACTTGCTGTCTGAAAAATGTTGATGCAATGTCATTTATTAGTGAAACATAAAACATGGAAAATACTTTTAATATATCATTCAAAGGGTTAATCAATAGTGCTTTATACTTGCAGGTTAAAAATATGAGTCACTTAAAATGGTAGAATCCATAGAAAGGTACACAGTATTTTTCATGGAATTACACAGTGTGCAGCCACCATTTTAAAGATATATTCCTCAATTTCTATAGAAACCAGCTGGTACAAGACAGTTCCTTCTGTTGAATGTATGTCACTGAAAGAAGAAAAACAGAAGAGAATGGTACTATAGAATATTTTTATTTCAAGGAACTAGAAATGTACATTGCATACAAAATATTTAATTGTTTTAGATCCCCTATTGCCCTGTGTCGACGCTCCTGAAACCGACACAAAAATGCAAGATAATGTGGTAAATAATACAACCTGTCGTATTTACATAAAATGAAAATAGTAGTTCTTCTTATTTAGAGTGTCTTTAATTTTAAAAATTACACAGTATCTGTAAGATCGATCGATGAGTCAGACAAAGGCCTGAAAGAAGAAGGTAATTGATGACAACAAATCTTTGTTTTACAAACATGTCTGTAAATTATAGTGGTATAGCATAAAACATTTTTATTACTTGATAGAATGCCAAGCACCGTCTCTTGATAAGGATGAAGACTTGATATCCTGCATGTCTCTTAAGACTGGTCTATCGATCAAGTCAGAAGCATCAATGCAGACAGACCTCTTTTTATTGACTGGCACTCTATGGAAACAGAAACTAAATAAGAATGTGAAGAGGCTGTAAAAGCAATCAGAGCGGGTAATGACGGCAGCACGGCAGACCTTCGATAAAAACCCAGAAAGGACTTTTAAAAACCTCTCTGGCAAACATCTTCCAGAGAAAGTGTTTCAGCTCGTTAATGTACAGTGCGATTTGCATTCTCTAAACCCAATTGTTGCCGCTGCCTTTGAGAATTCCAGAAAAAAAGCGCTCATGATACTTTTCTTACATCAGCACCTTTATATTTTACATTTTTATCTAACATTGTTGAAGTTAAATTCGGCCAGATCGTCACAGCGAATGAGCAAGGGGACAGTATCGTCGGAGGCTAAACAATTTTCTGTTGGATATGGTCAAAATAAAAGTAGAATTCCTCAAAGGTATATATCACATATGTTCGTTGTAGCGAACCGGTATTTCGTTCTGGGGATTCGGAAGGTTCGAAGCCTTGCCGTTGTCCAGTACATTTTGATCATTTAAGCCTAAAAACAAAGAAATAATTATAAATTAGACTAAAGCAGACATTGTTGGGTACAGGGTGTCCCATGGACTGTTGCAATAAGTAAATGACTATTATTTTTGAATGTATGCATGGAATGGGATGAATAATACATCTTTTAGAGAAAATTCCACACTTTTATTCACATATAAATTGATTATAAAAAAAAGTTTGAATAAGATATTAGGTCATTTTTCAAAAAGTGTCAAAATATAAGGATTCCTAATGGTAAATATTTTCAAAATGAGCACCGTTAGAGTTTGCACAGTAGTTAATTCTTTTGCGGAAATTGTAAAAAACACGTTCTAAGATATCTGTTTCAATACCATTGACCACTTTTTGTATTGCTGATATTAGTTCTACCTTTGATTCGGGGTTTTCGGCATAGCACTGATCCTTGATGTAACCCCACAAGAAAAAATCACAGGGGTTCAAATCTGGTGAATAGGGAGGCCAATCCATTCCCCCTTGAGCAAATTTCGGAAACCCTAAACCAATCACACGATTTCCATACACTTTATGAATTGATTCGAGTACTTCCTTTGTGCGGTGTGATGCTGTTCCGTCCTGCATGAAATGGAAATTTTTCACTAGACTCCTTTTCTTTGCGTGAGGAAAGAATTTTGTCTCCAACAATTCCTTGTAAAACTTTCTGCCGTAACATTAGAATCCAAGACTTGCAGAAAGGTTCCCTTTACTGAAATTGCTACCCATACTGTAATTTTCTCTAGACGGAGAGACTTCGCAGACGGCACGGTAGGATTTTCTTTTCCCCAGAAACGATAATTCTGTTTGTTCACGTATCCGTTCAATCAGAAATGTGTCTTATCTGAGAAAGTAATTGCATTTTCGTTCAATTCTTCGCTCTCGAACATCTGTGTAATATTTTTACAGAATTCCACTCGTTTGACCATAGCATCTCGTGTTAATAACTGATGTGTCGTTATTTTGAACGGATGCATTTTCAAAAAAATGTTTAAGGATCCTGTGTAACGTTGTCTTCGATATATTCAATGCTTGGGCAGCTTTTCAAACGGATGCATTGGGAGTTTCGGCAAAATATTGCTCAACATCCTCTAACGTGTCTTCCGTTATCACTGAATAGGAAGGGCCCGGATTATCATGTCTTCGGTCTTGGAGCATGCCATGTTGCACAAAGTTATCGATCACTCTGCAAAATGTTTAGTTTCAATTATTTTTATACCGTATAATTGTAAAAAATCGACATGAAGTGCAGATGCTACAGCACATGCATACATATAAACAAATATCAGTATCTTACCTCTTGAGTGTTTTCACTAGGAACTCTATGTGTTCCAAATTTGCCTCGAAATCCTAAAAGCTTCACGGTGGTATACTTTTCCTCTAGAAAAGTAGCACTCAATAAGAAACACCTTTTCTTCCGTCGTTAGATCACTCATTCTGACGCGCGAACTGTGGCTTCTGTCAGAGCTAGAATAAAACTGCGGAGTTTCAAAAATACGGACCTAGTGCGTAGAAACCGCACCAAAGTCATGAAGGGGGGGGGGGGGGGGTTCTTTACTTATTGCAACATTCCATGGGACACCCTGTAAATACAATCATAGAAAATTTTCATCGCTTACTACCAAGTATTGCAAATTAAGGTTCTACGAGTACATTACAATCAGTTACAGTTATCATTTGCCGCGCAACTCAAATTTAAGACTTCTTTATAAATTTTCGAAACATTGTACTTTTTTTAATACCGACATTTTCTCGAAAATTAAATGAAATACTAATAATAAATAAAAAATGAAATAAAAAAATAAATAAAAAAACAACCGAAGATGATTTAATTCTGATATCGATTTTACGTAATGAATAACTAAATTCAAATCTTCGTAACATAGCGCACGTGGGGGTGTGTTGCACAATATTAGAGATAGTGCTATCTTACGAAGTGCCCCTGCTAGAGTTGCATGGATGGACGTTAAGCAAAGGCAGAATAAACAAAACAGTGAGGGGAAATGCAAAATTATGGAGCGCTTCAGAGAAAGTTGGCTGTACTGTTTATTTTGATTTAGCCGCGCGATTGCTCAAAAGAATAATCCCCAAAGTCTAAAAACTGTCAACATGGCCGTTGTCGTTTTACGTTCATTCAAACTGGCGAGACAAAAGTTAATGGGTTCTGATAAGAGAGATTTTATTCTGTGACGCTATATAATGAATACTTTCCTGCTCTATTCTAGTTTAAAAAACGTTTCGAAAATTACTATATAAAAATAGGTTGTAAGAAAAAAATCGTCATTTTTACCAAAGTCCTGGCTTAGGTGCTATTCGTCCGTAGGAAGATTCAGCTTGTCACGTTAATTGATCAACTCGTATTATTAGTTAATATAATTTTTCTAACTTTTTGAGGTGAACTGTGAACGCTCAAATGCCCTTATTGGAGTATTAGTGGCCCTTTAACGATTTTATATCGATTAAGCACCTAGTAAATGAGAAAGGGGGATGTTATGGCATATGCCATATTGTGAAACACGTCTCCCTGACTCATTCAGCAAGTAGTGCGCAACAGTACCCAGGC
>JASANN010000518.1:69559-130359 GCA_031762395.1 Calameuta pygmaea | reverse complement strand
CGATCAGATGGCGTTGCTGCTCGTGCTAACAGTCTATAGCACGGGAGTGCCGTGTCTCCAATAAGTGGTCTGTGGTATAATATACATAAGTATATAAGGATGGACCACGAGTAGGCAGCCATAAGGAAAGGAAGGAAGGATGGACCACGCGACAGAGATGAGCAGGGAGATGCATAACGCTACGGTTTTAGGCGATACCAAAAACATGGCGGTAAATCATAGCGGCGAGTTTAGGAGTAGGATTTTGTGATCATCGCCTGTGTCGACGTTACAAATTCTGCTGTAGCTGCGCGACTCATAATCCTTCCAGCCGATATTGCAGCAAGCGTGAATACGAATGATTGCTCGGTGGTGGGGAAAAAATGGCCGCCCCTCGTAAATCGTTCTCGACGAGCAGGCGAGGCAGCCAGATTTTCATCCAATCGAGCCCTGAACATTTTTATGGACATAATGCCCAACAAATGTGTATTCAAATAAATGTGAACGTTATAAAAAAAATGCAAACAAATATTGGTTTTCACTCTTTACCTTTTATCATGCCGAAAATGAACATTGAAAAATGAATGGTGAAACCCGTTGGTAATTGAAACGTTAAAACGACCAAGAAAGAGGTTCAAAGAGTAATTTTGAGATATTACAGATGAATTTCTATTATAAATTTAATCGAGTCAATAGCCTGTCGGGTTACAACGCTGGTGGTTACGGGTTCGGTGCCCCATGAAGAACTTTTTTTCGTATTTTTATTTTACTTAATTATAAAAATGTTGTAATATAAACGTGAAAAACACGCCGTCAACAAACTTTAAGTATTTAGGCAATGGTCTGACCATATATATACATGGATTAATACAGAATGCTAGGATGAGTTACAGGGGCTTAATATTGATCTCAACTGTATCTCTGCATATTTAATAATAGTATGCGAAATAGTAATTTTAACACGTTCAACCCGGCTTGATCCCCCCGGTCTATTACATGCTATCTTAATGATATTAATATTAATAAACATGCACGTGCATCAAAATATGATCCGGGTTGAAGGTGTTAATAGTAGTGTAACTCTCAAATGAAGACGAATCCTCCATTTAAGTAATATTTGAATTTGTACTAGGATTAGTAACTATTATGTAATCTATTAGAAGTCACAAAACATAGCAATTACGTAAAATCATAATAGGCAACATGTATTACACGTCATGTAATCTAAATGTAAAATTGCAAAATTTCTCCTGAGAATATCCTGATGTTTTTTACATTTCCGCGTACCTTCAACATACTAATTAGCTGTACTTGTAATACAAGTACTTGCAATTCCATTTACGTACACTTATTTCTACCCCAGCCGTAGAATGTGCGCATGTGCCGATATTTTAACCCGTAAAAGAAGGGTAGTATATGTCTTACCCAGTCATACTGACGCCTAACAGTCGTATAACTATTTTCAATCATAAAGAGGAAAAATGTCATTATATACGACTCCTTTGCTGTACTTAAATATGGGAGGAGAGATGTTGTACGTATTACAGCAGAGATTGAAAGCCCAGGGAATAGAATTCATCAAAACTATCCAAGGCTAGTGTCGATAAAATATTGAAAATATATTCAATTGCACTTACTGTGTAAACGCTACAGCACATTATGAGTCACACGTCACAGTCAATGATTACGTTTCCACATTAAATTGTGATTTACAGTCTTGGACGATGTAACCGGCGCTTTATTGAATCCAAAAATTTTATCATCGATATTCGACAAAACAACATTAATTGGCATTCCACGAATTCGAACAACTTTGGAACAAGTTGTCTTATCATCTATAATGAGACTAGATAAAGATAGTATGGATAAATTATTCGATCTGATGATTATGATGGTTAAATATCAATTATCTGCTGCTACTGGCCCTAGGGAAGTCATTCTGCTCACTCTTAATCATTTGGATGCAACGCGAGACATAGTTACTGATGAAAGTGCCAGAGAATGCGTTGGTTTGGTTCACCAAATGGTTGTTGATGTAAGGATTGCATTGCTGAATAAGATTTAGAATGTTTGAAGATATTCTTAAAAATTTTATTTTAGCTGTATGGAAATATGACAATGGAGGACGTTTGGCAAGCTAGAAAGGAATGTCTGGAAGAATTAGATACTTATAAAGTCAGAGTCTCTATTCTTCTGAGACTTGGTTTACAAAATAATGACACTAGCTTTAATCATATTAAACGAAATTATAATGAGGATTATAAGGAGCTCAGAGATACTTCGAAAGATTTAAAATTAAATAAATTCGACGGTGACAGCAGATTTGTCGGTTCGTTTGATCTGCTTGGTGATCGTGCTACGTCACTGGGGAAAAATATGTATGTATCAAATTATTCAATTGTTTATTTATATGCATTACGAGTTTTTAAATAAATATTTGCAGATATTCTTCATCGTGCGAGATGACGCCAAAATCGGGGAAGCATAATTTACAATTCGCTAAGGATTGCGGTACCAAAGCTGAACTTGGTATGCTTGCTGCTCAATTGGGGACTGAAGAAGCATTGGAAAGGCCCTTTACATTAAATTTATTCATCACTGAAAATACCGATAACTTAGATTCAAGCAATGACAATTATGAACCTAATGCAAACTTAGATATGGAATTGACAACAAATGAAAAAGTAAAACAGAACGAAGAGTACAAAGCAAAACTCGATAACGTTTATGCTGACTTTTTTGAGGATGACCAAAATGAAACTAAAGTCAATATGAACCTCCTCGACCTCCTAGATGAAATAGAATAACTGTCTTTATGTTAGAATTTAATAAGACGTGATACAACTCCGTCCAGTATAAATTATACATTTATTCTTTGTGCTTGCAAATCATACAATATATTTAATAAACGGTTTCCTAAACTATAAAAGTAACTTTGTTAATATTTTTTAAGAGCAAGCCTACGTTTTTATTTAGAAATAATGTAATATTCAGCTATAGATATTTGTATAATCAGACAATTAAAATTCGAATATTAAATGCTTCGATCGTGAAACATTCGTAGTACTGTATAAAATATTCATACCTTATTTCTGAGTCATATCTAAAATATATTTTAATCCCGTTTTACCATCGATACTGAGAGCGTTGAGTACAGCCTCTTGAAATTTATCAAATGAAATCAGTTTATATGGTGGGGCTTGCAATTTTTTTGTATTAATTAATTCCTCCAATTCGTTATACATTTCAGTACGTTCTTTCGACTCCATATGTGCTTTTGTCCAAGCCGTCATCCAAAAACCTTTTATAGTTATATTCTATGAAACAGTGGAAAGTTCATCATTATGAATTTCATTACACATCTTTTTGAACTTAAAAAATACCTTGAAAATTAACGCGGATGTTGGTACAGTAAGAGGATCTCTGGACATTCCACCATATGTCACCATTACACCAGAATGATCCAAATGTCTCAGCACTTCTAATGCATTTTGACCACAGACGCAATTTAAGGCCAATTTCGGTTGCAAATATTGTTTACTTTTAAAAATTTCTGTTTTTCTGAGTTCAGACTCAGTCAATACTTCATGAGCACCGAGACTTTTCAAATGATCCTGAGTAATATTTAACGTTGATAATTTTCCATTTGTGTAACAATTGTTCCTATCCATTATACAACAGCATACTTCACCTTGAGTTCTATAATTTCAGGTCTGTCCCTAACAATACTGACACTTTTTAAATCCCATGCTTTACACAATTGTATAACTATTTGACCCACAGCAGAATTTCCACCATTTTGTATAACTGTGTCACCTGGTTTTAAAGGGACAAAATCTTTCAGCATTCTATATGCTGTACAAGGATTAACGTTTATCATACTAGCTTCCACTATTCCTATATTTTTTGGAATCTGTAAACCAAGCAATTATCAGTGTATAGAACAACCACAGTACTAATCTAAAGAAATACCTTCAAAACGTCATCCTTATTATACACTGCATGTGTTCTCCATGTCCCCATATTCACACCATTGGGTACCACTCGGTCTCCTACTTCTAAACCCTGTACTTTCGACCCAACAGTTACTACCTCTCCCACACCTTCATTACCTGGGACAGCTGGTAACGCAGGTTTACTTGGATATCTTCCTTGGATAGTATTTATATCTGCAGGGTTTACCGGTGCCAAGAGCCATTTCACTGAAACCTTGGTACATGTTCTGACACTCGAGAGTTCACATTTTATAAAATCATTCATTACTTCTTGGACAATAGTTAGCAGCAATTAACTAACTTAATAACAAAATTCTATAATTACCTGATTATCCTCAGGTTTCTGTAACGGTATCTCTTGCATAGAAAGGACCTTTATTGGCTCTCCATATTCCTGATAAAATAAACTCTTTCCATGATCAGAAGTAGTACTCATATATCTAAATACTATGCACTGTTTTTTATATGTAGGCCTAATGAGTCTAGTAGCCAATGTTACTACGTGCATAGCCATTACACAATTAATACTCAATTTATGTTATACTGACAATGAAAAGAAAAAATTTCAAGATTTGTCGTCTATTAACATAGGTTATATTCTGACTGATTCTGACAATTTTAAAAGCAGAGGTTATGAAGTTTCTCGGAAATTCACCGCAGAGGGCGTTTTGTCGAGATATAATCTGACATATTAGCAATGCAAATAATCGCGGGATTAAAAATTGCGTAAGAAATATGCACAACATGACGCTCGATCTCCTTAGTAACCTCATTCCTTAGAATTTAGTTAAATTTCGTAAACGATTATCTATATAAAAATGTCTGGAGCAAGACATAAGACCTGTAAAAAGCATCTGAATTGTAAAACACGAAGCAGGTAATAATAAACACAGAGAATGTTTGAAAATATATATTTTACAATAGGCAAAACTATCATGATAAAAGAAAACATTTCTGAAAATGGGGACGATATAAAAACAAACATATATTTTAATATGCGGATGATATAAAATAGCAATGTAAACGCCTTTGTACAATCGTTTTTAGTCTGCAAAAAATAATGATACCAATGTAAATTACTGAGTTTGATGTGTGTAAGACTATATAGTTAACACATTACACACACTTCAAAACCATCTAATTCTTGCCTGCTTTGAATTTTTAACGCACGGATACAAGTACTCTTTTGCTAATTATAAATCCCAATGCTTTTTTGTTCTTATAATACACATTATTTGGAGAGTACATTTTATGCATTTGTTAATTTTTTTCTTTATAGAAATGTTCCATACATATATGTAATTATATTATTATTTATATATTATACACGGGTGAAAGGATATATTTTCGATTAGTGCCTGGAAGCTATCCTTTAGCAGGCAATCTAATACTCGACGCTGGCCAACGAGAAGGAAAGTGATTGCAGCTGCTTTCAAATACAAAAAATATATATACGTCCGTATCTCCAGCTTATATTTCCATAACGTACGTTTCACATATTACGAAATTTTTAGATCCACGCGCGTATAATAATAATTGTATTTATCTTTTCCGTTTATCATATTCTATATTATACTGCCGCGTCGTACGTACCTTTTAACTGTTCCTGCAAATCGTTTAATGTCGATCAAATTTAAACTCTTGTGGAAAACTCTGCGATATGCTTTTAAAAAATAGTCCACATACGGTCCAGTGAGAAGTACAAATTACGAAACTAGATTTTGTCCGACAGTAAAATTTCTTTTCATAATCCAAATCGTCCCCGTTAACGTGGTATAATCGAGGATACCTCATCGGGAAGACGTTAAATGGATTCATTCAGGATCGCTCTGTAGAGTTTCGCCATTGGTCAGTACCAAAGCATCGTCGTCGGCTTCATTATAATCAAGCGAGAGGACACTCTCACGTCTTTTCTTCTTATGTACTCTTTCCTCATCACTACTAGGTCCACTTTTATCCCTTTTTGTCCTATCCCTTCCCCTGGTTGTTCTGGTTAACGCCTCTTCCCCGTTTGTCTTACCACTATTATTTCTGTTATTACTTTTAGTCCTCAATGTTCTTTTGTTACTACGACTCTCTTCCTCATCCTCCTCTTCTCGCTCACTTAGCTCTTCGTTTTCCACCTTTATAATGAGAGCTGCAGAATCGCTCGAACTCTCGTCGATTTGCTCCGGTGGGCTAAGCCTACGCTCTGTTCGTTCCGTCCTTTCAACACTCGCACGTTCACTTCGGGGGGAACCCTCAGCTGGTAACGGAGGAGTCCTAGCACCTTTGCACACGTCACTGTCTTCTGTTTTTATTGATTTCACTTCCATCCCCATTCCGTCGTCTGGTTCCTCTTTCTTGATCGGTGGTGTGTGAGGCGACATACCATTCGTCAAATTATTTTCACCAGGATTCAATTTAAGCGCTGCGTTCTCTTGTTGCAATAAAGTCACTGATTCACGCGCTTTACGCAATTCCTGTTGGAGGAAGTATATCGTGCTCTGCATACCCTCCACGTCCTCGTCCAAGTCTTGGAGAAACTCGTCGAGCTCTGAAAAACAAATGATAACATGTCCTAGTTTGTTCGACTACTCGAATATATGTGTAATAAAAGTATACAGAGAATTATTCGTACCAGACTGCGATTTCTTTACTTCTTCGCTAAAACTTTTTTGAAGTGCCAGTTCACCCTCTAACTTAGCAATTCTACCGCTTGCAATCATTCTGCCCAGTTCTTCATTTTCTTGGTATAGCAACCTGCACTTTGCCATTAGTCTTTTGCCCGTGTTGCTGAAATAATTCAATGAAAAATTCATAGTATCATATTTAGTGTGAAAGTAACGCGGGCTTCATGTATGTTCATTTCGTCAATTTAGTTACCTGTCAGGCGTGAATTTCCAGGCGCTAAGCTCATTCTGTGTATCTTCGAGTTTAGCTTTGGTTGTAACCAATTCTTGTCTAAGTTTCTGAATTAGAATATTCACAGCAGGATCCAACAGAGCAGTCCTCAACGCTGCAGCAGTTGGTGCATGGGTAGCTTTCATTTCAGATATTTGATTCTAGAAAAAGTAACACACGCTTTCTACAAAACTGTATATCATACCGAAGATGTACTGTATATAGTATAATAACATCAGATTAATACATACAACATATTCTTGCAATTCCTGTTCTTTAGAGGCTAACCTCCTCACCAGAATCTTCTCTCTATGTGACGCTTCCGCATATTGCTGCCTGTACTTATCCTCGGATTCTCGCAGCGAAGCTACTTCACCTATAACAAGATAGTTCATGAATCTTCTAATCAAAAGTGAGAAATGTATTGTAAAAAAATTCCATGATTCTTGTAAAATTACTATAAATTATTAGTCAACACAACAATACATTATTTCCAATAATACATTACTCTAATGCATATTATTTTTCAGACTGTTTATGAAAATGTTAAACACTACTGAATACATGTAAATTTACAAGCAGCATGGAGAATTTTATATTTTACGGAGTATAGAGATATTAAATTATATGTGCTAAGTATTGGGTTCCGTAATTGCTATTGGGGCACAGAATTATCCCGTGTGTAAATCACGAATTGCGAATGATCACCTGATCGTAGGAGAAAGTGGTATTGGTGAATCTACTCTCGTGTCCTATGTGCACGCATAAGGGACATTCATAAATAGTGATATTGACTGCCTGACAACTGACTTCGTTAACTGACGCATACTTTGATCTCTCGTGAAGTCGTCGGGCCGGATGCCGTTTGCGAGTACTGTGCTTCCACCGAGAAGACGCGTTCTGACGTTACGCTCTCTTCTGAAGTTTTCAGAAAGCCAATTTGTATGTAGTCCACTTAGTTGATGTTACATCTGTTAGAGCTGTTGTGCCATTCTTCTGTGCTTCTTTTATGAGTCAACTCTTTTTCATAATTTTTTATTTCTCAAGGATAGGACAGGTGTTATATAGTTTTGTCGATTAGCATATTGATAATAAGATTATTGTAATTGGTAGGAATGAGATGTAGAATATTTTGGGATTGTGATTTTTGGGATTATTTTTTCCGTCAAAACAGTACTGGACTGGAAAAGAAACTTTTCTTCGTTAGGATAGGATAGCAGCTTTGCACATTCTTATTCCAGTCTGGGAATCATTTGTCATCGAAGGTAATTGAGTCATTCAGGTTCTCTTCTAAATGATGTTGCTGTTATGTTTGAGCAGCATGTTGAGGTCGTGGTATTTCTCAAATCTTCTAGAAATTGTACACTTGCGTCTGCACAGTCCTTTTATTTTGTGAACCACTCATGCCAGCATGAAATAAAATACGCATTAAATGCGAACACCACACCAATCACTAATCATTGCGTTTTTATCACAAAAGAATTCGGATTAATTTATCAGTACCGCACAACACTCTCTTAGAATTTAGCACATTTATGAGTAATAAAAATTTCAGGGTGAAGCACGTAATTTTTCATAAGCATCTTTCAGGAGAAATAATCCATCTCACACACAAAATAAAATTATAAGAAATTCAGCAATTTTGCACCAGTTATAAAACACAATTTAACACAAATGACAGACATTCCTTTTTTAAGACACCACATGTCATACTTGTGCAATTAGGTAACACTGCAGATGACACTTTATCACGATTGCACAATGAATGGCATGCCACAACCAAACATCTCGATAGATGTTGTTGGAGCAAGCCTAGATCGACTGCAATCATTTGGGCAACTCCAACAATGAGACTTAAAATAACTTACTTATTAGTTACTTAATTATCCATAAATATAAACTAAACTAATTCTAGACACTGGCCAAGAAAGAGTATTTCATCCTTGTGCGCTTAGCGTCTCTACCAGTCTTGCCTCAATGGTGAGACTTCAGATCAGTTGGATTTGTTTCATTTTAGAAATGCAGTTAAGAAATGTGGGCTAGTGAAGTGAAGGCCTCACTCATGTGATCTCAGTACCTTCCTGGGCTGCCGCCTGTGCCTCTAGACACTCCACATACAAGTCCTGTTCACGCCACTTGGCTGCCAATTCATCCTTTGTCAGACCATCCAATTGTTGATCTGTTAACTTCAACCTGCGTGGCTGTCTGGGCGACCGTGGACTGCTGGGCTTTGCACCGCTGGTGGCACCACTGCTCTGTGGACTCCGTGGTGAGGATGGACCAGCCGACTTGACCTCACTGCTTTCTTCTGCCATTGTGCAATTCCACAATCCACTAATAGTTGTCGTATATATTGCAGGAAGTACTTTCAGATGCTTAGGGTTAGCCCAATCCCGATCTTCTTAGGATCAAGTATTCCTTTGGATGACAGACATCTGTCTGGAATCAGAATACAGAATATCAATCAGAATACGTAAATCACAAATATAATAATATTTATTTATTAAGATCAGAAATTTACATATTTATTTACTAAGAACAGAAATAATTCAAGCTCTCTTAACATTCATTCCCATGTGATGTGACAATTATATCATTTGACCATAAATGGTATAACGAAAACTTTAATAATTTGTGGTTGCACTCAATTTAAATAGAAATTTTATGTAAAATACATATTAAATGATATTCAGCATAACGTACGGTACACTTAATAAGTTCAGACACTACCAAAGGACTCCGATTCACTCATGCATGTACAATCCGAGTACACGTTATAAAATTCTTGTGAACATTGTACTAAGAAAAAGCACCGATAAAATAAAAATCGTTCTGAGAATTCGTGAAATCAGCACAGAGAATATCACAAGATATTCAAAATATTCCAAAAAGATCGAATGCACAAGTAAAAGAGACGCCATTAATCCAACATGTCGGGCGCCGCCGGAGAGAAGGGCCAATCGTTTCTCTGTTACATTTCCAAGTGCAACGTCCTCAAGTAAAAGAGCGCGTCAAAATTATGTAATTACAAAATAGCAAGATACTCAAAAGCTGCCTGGATATGCGCCAACTATTTCAGCACTATTGTACTTCATAGTTTGTTCTACAGACAGTCCAATGTCCCGTAACGCCACACTGTGCTCTAATTTTACTCCTACACCGAAACACTCGACTTTTCTTCTATGACTGATGTAAAAGGCCATCTCATCCACAATCTCTACCTTTTTAATGGCGGGATGTCACCAAGATTTTCTGGCGCGCAAGGATCGACGAATTTTCCGTTCAATCCGTACGCCGAGTCCACATTATTCGGACTCACCACTCGCATAACACGATTGTTTCAATGAGTTGTGCTACTACACACCACACAACCAATATAACTGCGTGCGACTTGAGACTATCCGGTCAACGCAATAGTGCGCAAGTCCGACAACCACCCGCCACTTCGCGTTGAAATGCCGAACTTTGCCGAACCTCCATTTCTATCCGTATGCGTAGAGTCAATGGATTTTGAATGTATAAACTGAGAAACAAATTTAGAAATTAGTAAATCTTGTGTTAATTATCAAATTATCTGTACACTGATATGTATTTATAGTAATGGGCTTCTAGAGAGAGATAAATGCAATCGAGAGAAAAAAAGAGCATACTTCCTTTCGGTAAGAAGACATAGTAGATATGCAGAAAAAATGAGAGATACATTGTTATATTTCGTATATATTTTGTATTGTTTATAACAAGTGATATAATTTGCTTTACAGCGCAACAATTTTTCCCAATTTTAGATCGTGTGCTGTGTTATGACAGACATAATCTCATACGATACAAAAGGGTTATGTTTCTAAGCGTGTAGAGGTATAGTTATGCGAATAAATACTTACACAATGTCCAAAAATCATCTATAAGTGATTTAATTGAACAGCAGTTGTCTTTTACATATCATAAAGATGATTTTTGGATGTTGTGTTGTCTGAAATCCTAGTCGAAATTCATAACAATATTTTTTAAAGAATATAATAGATAAATTAAAATGATACGGCACAGTATTTTATATGAATTGTGGCCAGCCACTATGCATATAGTTATTAATTTCAGAATTCTTACTTATATGAACTTACAATTTCTTTCCAATAAAGCCGTATTTCGAGGACGAAGCTTTTCCTCCGGTTATTTTACTAGTTCCTGGTGTCGCCTTATCTATCTTTGAGGATGCTTTTAATACTGTAGTATTATTTGAAGTGTTTGTTTTCTGAATTTGCGGTAGATTGCTTTTTGGATCTGGTGAAATTCTCCTCTTAGCTGTTACAATTACTCTTTCGTTCAAACTTGAAGCGGAAGATGCTGCACTGAAGCTCAATTTCGTCAGACCACTACCATGTTTAGCTAACTTTCTAGTGTTTGGTGACATTCCAAAACTTTTTCTCCTGACAGCATTTTTCAAGTCAGCTGTTCCAGCTTTCTCGACAGGCAGCGAGGGTCCGATGCTTCTGCGAACTGTTGGCTTTTGCAATCCAGAAATTGATCGGAGCGACGTACGAGATGATAAGGAACTATTGGAACTCGGACGAGAATCGTATTTCGGACTAATTCGTGAGCTGGTACCCTTCGGCGGTGCTATTGGTTTAATAAAAACATCTTGCCCTAAATAAAATCAAATAAGTCCATAGTTAAATAAGTAATTTTAATTCAAGATCTATTATCTCTCCCTTTGCTTACCTTGGGTTGAAGAATTGGAACTTGGTGCATCGCGTACTAACATTCTCAAGGCTCTTTCGAGATTATCACGGGTCTTTAGAAGGATTTCTAGCAATGCAGATTCTTCATCGCTTTGTAAAGATATATGTCCCAAAGAATTGCAAAGTTGATTAAATAAGACAGGCGTACTAGCAGTTTTGGGTGGTGAAGGCCGTGGTTCACACTCTATATTCTCAGTCTCCATATCCAAATCCCAAGTTTTTTGTCGGGTTAAAGTTTGACGAACGTTAGTAGAAGGCGAAGTGGATCTTGAATCAGTTTTTATGTTGTTGGTTAGAGGTTTTACATTTTCGGCAGTTTTATTCAACGGTAGTTTCTGTAAAGTAACAATTTTGAATCTCTTTGAATGATGTTATATCATGTAAAACTCACTTACCGCGGTACCACTATTCAAATCAGAGTTTGAGGAACTTCTAGAGCTCTGTTGTTTAGCTACTTTCTTAGAATGGAAACCAGTATTGATTTCTTTACTTAGGGGAATAGCCAAATACTTTGAACTTCCACATTTTGCCGTATTAAATTCCGGCTGAGTGTAACTTCTCGTCATGCCTTCCTTTCCGTCAGGCGATACTTGTTTACCGACATCATGTAACGCAGAATCGTTCAGTTCTGACTGAGAATTTTGATTTACATCCGTTGCAGTATTACTAATCATTTTAAATAGCCTGTAGCTGACATCGCGCAAGACTTCAGTCATTCCTTTAGGAACTGTTGGTAGTAAGTTACTCCCTGTTTCTTCCACTTTATTAATGCTATCCTAAAAATATAGTATTCTTAGATCAATTTATTATCATACTGAATGTTACACTTCTTAAATGTAATTGTACACAACTTTCATAACAAACCATACTGCCCATAGGTCCTGTACCACTGATACTCCAAAATGATCCATCCTTGGCCTCGTCAGGATGTGGACATTGACAATTAACGTCGTCCATTTCCAAAATGGCTTTCATTTTTGAACTACCACATTCGAGTATAATTCGCAACTCTTTTTCATTAGGTTTGCTCTCTTTACTTTCGGCATTCTCAAATTTTTCAAATTCACGTAACTTGAAACCAATCGCTTGTAAGAGACAAATTAAACTTGGAGCATCTGGCTTCACTGATGTCTGAAAATAACGGACGTTATTATAAGAATCTCAAATAGTTGCAATACTAAATGGGTTGTATATCAACTTGAAAAACATGATAGCGCTTACGTCCTCCGTGAAGTCCGTGTTAAACCATCTGAGTGCCCAGTGGAAAAATGTACGAGAATAACTAACGCGTGTTGTAACGTTTAAGGAACCAGTAGTCGCCATGGCACTGGATGAAGGGAATAATAGCGACTGATGACGACCAATTTGGTTTGTTCGAGGACGTACTGACATAAGCAATTTTTTTTCGTCATATATACTGTTATTCAAATCGAAGTTTGAGCATGTGTCGAATATATTGATACGAAGTCAACTGTAAACACTTTGGATAAATATATTTATCTGTCAAGAAAGGCCTCTAATTAACAAAGCACATTTAAAACTGCCAGTCTTATTCAAAGTATTTACAGTTCGCTTCGTATTATACATTTATTTGACACATGATCAGATTAACGATGTGAATAGCGAAAATATTAAAAGGTGGTTATATTCGCAGAGTGCTCGAGGAAAAACAACATCGATTGATACTAGTCATTATTTAGTTCTCACCCAATAAGATAGCGACTATTGTTTTATCACACGTCGCAAAATACACCTATTATTCTCATCATCTATTTTATCTATTATTCTCTCACCTTTTTTCAGTACCTAAGCATTCGGATAGTTCAGCGCTGACTCCATGAAGGACAAAAGCGCTAGAATTTCTTTCAAATTGATTCACAGCACATAAAAAAATTGCCAATTATCGTAATTTGCTAAATTTTATAATATTTGTATTAGAACTTTACATGTTGCAAAAGTATCATGTAGAAGAAAAATTATTATACGCATTTACATAATTTTCGGGTAGGCATACGACATGAACGCATTTTTTCTGTATGTATGTACAATACATACAGGTTTAATTTTAAAAGAAGGTATCGAAAGATTCCATTTCCACCGTTCCTTACGCAATCTCTGCAAGCCGGTGGATAACTGCGTCAACTGAACTTCAGTGCTTTGATAATTTCTTGTCAGTTTTCTTCGTTAAACTGTTTATACAAGCTGTGACAGTCAATAACGATGTTCGCAGCTAGACGAGCTCTCGTTTCCTCCGCTCTGTGAGTTTTAAATTTCCATACTTTTAGTTACCATTATTAGAGAAGTAACATTATATAATTGTAACCTATTACATATAGACAGAGTATTCATTCTCTTAGTCACAGAAATAAAACAGATTTATATGAATTTCTTATAGGTATTTTAATTATAATTATTTTATTGATATTTGTGTACTTGGCATATAATGTCATGGTTCCATATGGACTGAAGTATGATGTATCACTGTACTTTTTCCTTTGATTTTAAGACGCAGCAAAGATGCCATTGTTAGGCAGAAACATTCACTCCCGGAATTGCCATATGACTATAGAGCATTGGAGCCTATTATCTGTGCTGAAATTATGGAGTTGCATCACTCAAAGCATCATGCTACTTACGTGAATAATTTGAACATTGCGGAAGAAAAATTAAAGGAAGCTGTAGGCAAGGGAGATGTGAATACTCAGATTGCTCTAGCACCAGCCTTGAAATTCAATGGTGGCGGACACCTCAATCATTCTATTTTCTGGCAAAACTTATCTCCAAATGGTGGTGAACCTGATGGTAGGTTTTCAGGATTAGAAAAATAGTATTCATTTCTTGAATGATTTTTTCAAACACCTTTTTTAGCTGCTCTCACAAAACAGATTGAGAAAGATTTTTGTAGTTTTGAGGAATTCAAGAAGCGATTGTCCGAGAGCACTGTAGCTGTTCAAGGATCTGGCTGGGGCTGGCTGGGTTATAATACAAAGGATAAGAGATTAGAAATTGCAACCTGTGCCAATCAAGATCCTCTGCAAGCTACTACTGGTTTGGTGCCCTTGTTTGGCATTGATGTTTGGGAACATGCATATTACTTGCAATATAAAAATGTTCGTCCTGACTATGTTAAGGCAATATTCGATATTGCCAATTGGTGTGACATCAGTGCACGCTTCAAGAAAGCAGCTGGTTGTTAAAATATTACTAATGTACATTATGTGCACCCTTTGTCTTGTAAAACGTCAATCTTGATACTGTAGTCACCTATGGGTATCTAATTCTTTGTAAACCTTTATATTTTCGCAGGGAAACATTTTTAGAGTGTGCAATCTATTCAATGTATATTGCTCTTATGTATATGTCATATGGATTAAATACGCTGAATGCAATATAAAATTGCCTTTTCTTCATGAAACACTCACATTATTATCTATTATATGTACTTATTAAATGCAATATTATTAATGAAATATGTATATTTCAAATTTACATCCTCAAAACTCAACACATGAATTTTGTTTTGCAAGATGTTTACAAAAATTTTATAACTCGAGTATCAAGCCTTTCTTAACATTGACTTATTATCATTGGCAAAGTTAACGTGTGAAAAAGAGTGACCAGCCACTATCTGCTTAATTACAACGAATTTGAAATGACAAAAGAACAAGCTTTAAATACGGCTACGGCTTGATAATCAATTTCGTTCAGTAGTCAAGAGGAACGCCGGAACGCGAACCAGTGTAACTGGAGGACCTCAGCTGTTTTCATTCGAGTCGCTGCGTATCTGGTGAGTCAAGAGGTTATTAGAATGTTTTCACAATAATGCTTGTCCATCGTTCACATTATTTAAGTGACTCTATCGAATAAATGATGTTTATTAATTTTTTCAACCGATTAAAAAGTCCCACCATTGATTTTGGTGCAAGAGACTGATTCTCTTGACTGTCATGCTGACATTTGACAGTTCATTATTTTGATATACGCTTGGCGTTTCGTCACGGATGATTCCGTCACTGTTATTCTGCATACAAACAAAACAGCAAAGGAAAATCATTAATTACATATATACTACCTCGTCCTGTCATTCTTATATACATATTTGCAAAATTTGCATGGCGTACCACCTAATATAAATAGTGTAATGTTCCTTACCTCTATTTCCAATATGGAGAAACTAAACCTTTTTTTTCATGAACTAGTCAAAAGCCTAATTTCTAAAGAAAAAGGTCGATTTCCATTGGAATTTTTGCAATCAAAAACTGCAGACTGCTTTGCATGCCTACATAGATAAGAGTTATTGGGAATTACGTATATTCACAAATAGCGTCTCTATCAATGAATTGCGAATCGTCGAATGCTTGATTCACGTCAATCTTGGCTGTATTCAATAGCTCAATAAGTAAGCGATACACCGTATAAAAGTGAGCTACTTCAGAAAACTCAGGAAATGATAAAAATGCCATCCTGCCTATGGTACCTAAAAGAGAAGAGGTTATACATATAAAGCATAATGAGTACTATTGCTAATAGGATGTATATACATATCACTAGGTTGGCTCCGACATGGAAATAGAGAAAGATGCGCGTTGGATAACATCGATTGCACGAACTCCAAGTATGAAAAGGGTGGCGAAAAGCGGCCTGAAGGGCCGAAAGCGGTAGCGCATGGCACCATATCGCAAATATCACCACCATTTCTAGTATGCGAGTCATTATGGCTCATCGACAAGGTCTCGGATATATATATGTAGATACATATAATATTTTGCAATGATTTTGAAATGGGACTTATTAAAATAACGACAAAAAATAAGCATTTACGAACAGGGTCGATATAATGCTACAAATTCCTACGAATACCTTGTTGAGACGCCGTCGTCATACTGTCATACAGTACCACGTTATAACCATCTGACTCTCATGTAACTTCTTAGCGTAAATTTCCTAGTGAACTTGAAATTTAGTAGCAAAGCTTCGCTCGTTAATAGGTTTAAGCGTTTTGTTCATATCCCCTTGAAAGATGATATTTGCTTACGATAAAATGCGTGCGATTTTAAGAGATGCAAGTATTAGTATTATGAACAATTATTCATTGTTTATTGGAACTCTGATGTATAATAACGGAGGTAAAAATATTGATGGAACTGTAATGAAAATGAATGTATAGTTATAGATTATGGCGAATCAATAGATTCAAAATTTCAACGGTATGCCTTAATTCTGTAGAGGAATCTAACTGTATTTATTATTTCAATATGTTGGTTATTCTCGAGCTTGAACATATAAAAGTACCAAAAAATTGTATTACGTTGTATTACGTTAGCATATACTTTTATTTCTTTAACCGCTATAACAAATCCTTTCTTTGAACAAGGCGCTCAGGTTCGTCCTTGAATGACCCATATAGCTCCAATTACTACAGAGTAACAAGCAGTTACCTAACTCAGGAGCTTTATTTGTTAGGTAAAGGCAAACTTTTAAAATACGGAATAGGCTGTACTCTTGATGCTCTCTCTCACTTTTTTTCTACTCTCTCTCTCCCTCTCCCTCCCCCCTCTCCCCCCCCCCTCTCTCTCTCATTTTCCTTCATTTTTTTTACCTCCATTCGTTAGGATATATTTTTATTCCCGTTTGAATGAGTTCCGCAAGAAATCCGCATACCCACAGGCCGACTGTATTTATCCACATTTTCCTCAGTTCACAATTGGATCTGGCATACAGCTATATAAAGGAGTTATAGATATGTCATGAAATTCTTAATGCAGCCTCCAGACTTCATATCAAGCTAGAGACCCTTCATCAATGTCGTTATTCATCATCAAGGTGGCCTGTCATTCTCCTCAGGGTACAGTTGAACTTTTCCAACAGATTAGCGATTCCAGACTCGATAGGCACAAGAGCCAGAGACTTAGGGGTAGCTTGAGGTTAGCCAAGTCAATTTAAAAGTCGAGAGGCTCCAGAGGTCGCGTTGTGGTATTCAGCTTGGGGCGGCTGTCACGTTACCGGTTCCTGGGTGCTACTCCCCACGCTGTGGAACATACCGGAGTAGGGTTTGAGTAGCGTCGAGTAGCCTGGAAAACCTAGTGCTACCCTTGTGCACACCAGACGCCATCGATCTACGCTACTTCCGCACTCCATTTCCAGTCAGAGTTATGTACCTTGCGTTCAACTATCTCCATGTCGGGCATCGCTAGCGTCGCTTCTTGCAAATTTTATGAAACTGCCTGTACTCCTATCGGGGTTGAGTTACATGCTCGTCATGCGAAAAATTTCATAGCGAAAAAATACTCGTTCAACAATAATACATCCTCCTTGGCCGAATTCCTAAGTCTCATCCGAGCTTTGCAAAGTTACGTTCGTGTACAGTGGAAACTGCGAAATATTCGAAGAGATTCTTCGCGTCTGTTTCTTTTTAAGACCCCTTGCGTCTCCTCGTACCTGGTAACAGTTTCATTTCATTTGCAGGCACAATACGATTTCGATTGGTCTTAGTTAAGCTTGCATGACCTACGGAGAGGATTCGCGCCAACTTGAATTTCAGACAAAAAGTAAAAGAAAGAAAGAAAGATAGTTTTCTTAAAATTCTTAATTATCGATTTCCCGACATTCTTTACTCTCAATGAAAAGCCCTTTGATCTTATTCGTAGGGTAGCACGAGAAGTATCCCCACCATCGATGCTCGTTTTTCATGTGGTTTCTGTCTTTTTTTTAATCGAGAATCACTTCTCCACTCTCCTCCCGCCAAAAAGGGCTTTTCATTCTACCACCATGGTATAATATTTAGGGTAATTTCCTTTTTTATGTGCAAATAGCATCATGTAAAAGTATAATTAAACGGAAATAATTCCTCCATAGAAATTGGCCTTATTCATTTTACAACCGCGAACGAATACAAAGGACTGATCGTGAAAAGCCAGACAAAGCAGACTTCTATCCCAGTACCGAGTACAGCGATGGAATCTTTATGTTTACGTCCCGGATTTAAGATCGTTGTATTAGGTATAACCACGGATAGACTAGAAGACATACAATATAGTACAGGTCTATAATCAAGAAATACAATCATTTTTTTCATCTTATTTATCGTACTTGAGTTTCCATTTTCATTTTTTCGTTTGTTTTTTTAACATGACCCGAAGTCCTTGTTCAGGTCTCGAGAGGATCAAGAAAAACCTTGAATATTGCAAATGTGAGGTTCTCACGGTGACTCACGGCATCCCGTCGAGACTTTTGCGAACCCATGGTGACTGACCGAACCCCCATAGTTGAACGAATAATCTAATTCAGCAGAACCCCTCATAGACAAGATCCCTTCCCTAGGTCTCCTTACTAGCATTTCTTAACTGCCTCTAGCATCCTTACCCCCACACTCTGTTTTCCATGGCTTCTTTTTCTCCCTAGTTTTACTTGCCCTCTTTGGCCCTGTTACATGTTCTACATGCTGATAACGGCACACCTCATCCCTTGACCTAAATTTTCTCTCATGTTTATCATCCACGTACCGTGGTACTCAATGACGCCTCCCAGCATAAATAACATGAATCATATAAGAAATTTCAGACGATCTTCAATCTCAAATAAAAGATATAATTAACCTTTCTCGTTTTCCTGGTGACTTGGTGCCTCCTCCCACAATTAGCCCCTATTGTACCTACGCCACGAGAATATCAATCAATCCATTTGACCTTGCATGTTCAAGGACCCAAAAAAAACATTTATTTCAAGGTACTTTCAAAATGATGTAGTATGACGAGGAGTACATACATTTCCTGCTTGTCGATACGGGAAGGACGTGAACGATGTATAAACCATGACGACGTTTTTACCGACGCTACTAAAATTTTCCGTTGGTGCATTTACGTACCTGTGATACATTAATATTATATGTAATACCTTCGCACAAAATATGTACGAGCTGGAAAACGAATATCTATCGAGCCATTAGCAATTTTTCTTTACTCGTTTCACTTTTCCTCTTTTGTGGCCCAGGATCGTTAGTTATAGTATAGGTTATTCCTATAAGGTTGCACATCGTTTTGTCACTGGGGAAATACTAGCTTAATGTATCACAGGTTACATATAGAACGCAGGTATTTCCGAAACAGGGGTTGACGATCCAGTTGTATTATGGCTTCGCTCTAAGAGGGCTTCGACACTTCGTTAACGTCAGGGTTTCGGTGATGGAGTTAAGGGATGATCCTGAGGTGAAAATGAATATGAGAGTAACACTCACGTATATTACTCTAATATATACACACTGCTCGTCATCGATGCCTTCCTGAAACTTTCAATATTATTTTTCACATCTATGTGCACTGATTAGATTTCAGATCGATAGCCAACCGAAAAATAAATCGATTTGCGTATTGAAGGTAGTGATATTATATCAACGAACATACAAAGCTGAATATTAACAACAATAAGGGGAAACAAGGGAAAACCCTGTGAGGGATAAGAATACAGGTAGATAACAATTATTATAAAGTACAGAAAGTACATGTAAGGGATCAAGCCGCCTGCAGATCAAAAACGCACGATCTAAGTCCAGCCTCTACGGACAGCGACGGCCCGTCTTACGAACTGCGGACTGCTGTGTCGCAGAGGACGAATAGGACTTTCGAAGGTTATTTCGAACTGTGACCAACTTGAGCCGCAAATGCAGAACCCAAGCTACAACAAGGCACATGTGTAAAGGTCTGCATTAGGCATTTTCGGATGCTTTGGTCGCAGACGCAGAACAACTGAAAAGTCGACGAATCACTTGGCAGCAGCGACCGACCAAAGTCGGAAGATCCTCAAGAGATCTACAATTACACTTACAACCTCGGTCACTTCCTGCCCACTTGCCGAAATTCGGGCCCGGTTAGACGTAAGGAATCACATTCGTCACCGGAAGCAAACTACGTTAACATTCGATCAGCGGGCAAAATGGTTCCGACAGAGGCGATTTGAAGTTACCGGATGACCAATTGCACCCATGCGTCACAGTGAACAAGCGAATGCAGACAGACTTTAACGGCTCCCCTAGAGAGTGCAGTAAGGGATGCTGACGCCGACCTCACGACACGTCACCGCTCAAACCGTCATGACGCATTTACTACGGAGTTGACTGTGATACCAAAGTGGTATCACGGAAGAAGCTATAGCTCAGCGGAAGATATAAGTCAGTTCACGTAGACGGGAAACATAATATTGAAACTGTTTGGGAGGCATCGATGACGGGCAATGTAGGTCGGATACGGGTAAAGAAAGTTACAGGGTGCTAATTGATTATTTTGTTCACTTACGATCAAATATATTTATTTTTCACAATTATTTACTCATTTTTTTCTTTGAACATTATCCTTTATGTTGTGCTAGGTAACGATTCATAGTGTCTTGGGCATTTTTTTGATGACATGACATCGTAACGCTGACATAACATAACCTTACTCAATGCTCTCACGCGAGGTTCGGTCAGGAAAGTTTGGGTTGATTATTATTATTATGATTATCAAAACTCTTGTTTCAAGCTACGGGGATAGTACGAATATGAGTTTATAGTAATTAAGAAGTCAAGTTAGGGTTGTATCTGTGATTTATTAGTGGTGGTACCTGGTATGTCTAGAGGGATGCGCTAATGTGCGAATTTTTGTTGTGCTTTCATGCACGCTATTCCAGTTGATTTTCAGGGGTACAATGACGTCGCGAATGCTGAAAGTAATAGCGATCGATTTTTCGCAATTCGTCGGGCGTGGACTTAACCAAGCGCGATAGAGTGCATTGTACTCCTATCCTTTTGCGGAATACGATTCAGAGAAATCGCAATGAAGGTCAAGCGTTTGCACATTTTTATAAACCCATATTCACCCATAAGAAACGCTTTGCGATTCGCGAGAATGGCGTAGTCACGGTGATACGCATTAAAAAAAAGAATGCATTTCAATATCCGATCTCATATAAATCTAATAAATAAAAAAAGCAAATAGAAAAATTGGCAAAGAAAATATTACAAGGATGTCAGTTTGCATTAAAAATGGATAACAGCCAAGCAGCAACCTAAATAAGTACGAGCCAAATCCTATAAACAAGAATTCTTATTTGTCGTTACAGTAAAAATAATTAATTCCATATCCTATAAAATACTACTATCTTGTAAAAAAATCTAACGTAATAAATTTTTTTATGAAGTTTTTATAAATTTCTTTATAAATTATTTAAAAGTTTGCAAAGGTCATTCACGAATCAAGAAATCGTATTCTGTGCGTACTTTCCACGAGGGTTAATTAATTTTCGATCCCTCGAGACCGAGAGGGTATTTATACACCGTTCGACTCAACTACCCTTAGCTGCGTTTCTTATCGAAAGTTCAGGCAACCCGTAACATTCGAAGAGCCCGGTAGCCTTACGAGCACCTTTAGTACACCTTTCGGTATACACTGTATACCTATCGTTAATCTTTACTAATTAAATCGCAATTAACACCGTAGCACTTACCACCCATGTTTACGTATATAGGTATATATGCTATACCATATATTTATAATATATCAGGTTATAACGTAAGGGCATTCGTCGCGTGTTCAACCGTGATTCGCGGAGGGTTGGTTACGTTATGGGAACTTGGTGCCGAATGACGTTGCGTGTCCGGACTCTTGGCGCCAGCCAAGCGAAACGTTCGAGGAAAGCTGCCACGAAATATTTAGTCAGACGATATTACGCCACATCTTTGTATAGTTACGCGAATTTGAGGATAATAAACGCAAGATCGAATACGCTTTGTATATCGTCATCTTGGTTCTTGCATCCTTATTTGGAAACATATATAATGTTGATATACTATATACGTGATGTATTTGATAATAAATATTCTCGCATAAAGCAAGACTTTGGCTCCCTCGAGTCTTGTTCTACATACTGTAACGTAGTTACAGTTTTGATTCTATATGTAAAATCTATGAAGACAAGTTCCTTAAGTTCAGATCTATGCTTACGTTTCTATACAGTGTTCTCTCTACAACGGTAACGAATTTATGTGGGTTTGCGTTGCTTTGTGAGGATATTAAACCTTTTTTTTTGGAACATGACCATTCGGTCAACTATTTTATTTACTGTTTCGAAATCCTTATAATTTTCGTGAGTCTATAAGAGTTTGCGAAAATGTCAAAATCATGACGGAGATGTATCTTGAAGTCTGGAAAGCAGTCAATTTGCGAAATCAAATTATATGAAGTGAGATTATATCAATATACTGGATATATATTTCTATATACTGTACCAACGTCCGATATATTCAATTTCCAGTTCTGTAGAATTTTGTAGAAATGGAAATAACACGAATAGGGAGTAAATCTACTTGTCGCTTTTGCTCGGAAGTTTGATACATTTACGAAGTTACCTACGTTATCTTTCAAAACTGAAAGGCAAATTTACTACTGTGTTTTTGAGACGAAGGTAGTCAGACCTCGTACTTTAAACGTCATTTTGAAAATTGATCAAGTAAGAAACGTGGGTTTGGTCAAAATAATGCTAAGACACGAAAGATTTTACGAACCGCAACGTGGTGGAAGTTTTTCGAGAATAGGAAGTAAAATGTAAGAGAGTCCAGAAGTGATGACGTAACAATGGCTATAGATGTTTGGAGCAGTTGAAAAGATCCTATATGACAAAAGAGACAAAGGGTTGATCGAGTGAAAGCGATGAGTAAGTAGAACAAAAAATGGAGTTTGTTTTTTTCTAGTGACACATGAGTGTTTTTTTATGACTACGTTTAAAATATTCCTAACTGATATACATACCTGCGATATATAATAGATAACACACGTGCAATATAGAAATATGATAATTCATAGCTTTCATAAAATATAACAGATTTATCTCAAATGATTATTCTTTATATTGAAAATTAAAATAGATTAGTTTATTTTGGCGATACTGGAGATGAGAAATGATAAATTACACTTGGGGAGTCTTCGTGCGTAAGAGGCGTCTATTATAGGCTTTATATTTCGTGTCCACAGGCGGTAACGATCCATCCAAACTCGTATGGGATATTGTTATGGGGATGTGCTAATTTCGAATTACTCTGGATCCCCCCATTCGCAAGTTGATCGTTACCATTAGAGATATAACTATATTGTGTGGAATATTGTTTTAACAATCAAAAGATTTTTCTATTACTTTCTCTTGGAACTTACAATACAGTTTTTTTTCTTGATGGAGAATATAAGTGGAACGTGAATAGTGGATAAAGGTAAAGAAAGACAGCATCCCTTGCAGTGGTGGAGGTAGCAATAACTATGCATTTTCTTTCCTTTCTTCTTGTTTCAATACTTAAAGAAGGTTCTTGCGCTAAATTCGAAAAGTTCATGAGCCGTGTCAAGCATTTATAAGACGCACAATGTGGGGAACCAAAGGCGATGGGGAAAACGACCATGGCCATCAGAAATCGTTAAATAAGAATAGTTGGGCGTTGCTATTATGAGGATCAACATAGTAGCGCGAGTAAAGGGATTTAAGGTAAATGTCACGTCGTTCGGTCTATTTAAAAAGTGCAGCGAGGGAGTATTTCGATATGATATTACTTAGAAGCAAAAGAGGCCTGCCATTTTTGCCCTTTTGGTTCTCTCCTTTCGTAGCTTCACTTTCATATTTCCTAGCCATAAACTCCTCTCTTTCTCTGTCTCGATCGTTTCTTACTCATTCTTGATAGTAACGGAAACATTGAGTCCGATGCTTTTTCGCCCGCGAGAAACGACGAGATGGCAGACGTTAATGGAGCCGGCCACTTTTAAAGATTAAAGATAATTCCGTAGCGTATCGCTCTCCTCTTCTGCAATATAAGATACCATCTAGATACAAGATAATACGAATCGATAGCCATTCGTCGCTTGGTCTTTCGTCTACCGAACACAGCAAGGCGATATTAGATTATCGGTTCTGAATATTTAAAAAAAGCAATCACTCCTTTTTTCGAATTTGATATTTTATATTTGAGTATTTGTATTATTCACTGACGCCGCAGGATATTAGAATAGGATATATACATATGCTGAATGTGCCATATTTTCAATGTCAATAGAGATGGGTTTTAAATTTAGTAGTTTCATGAAATTTGATATATTTTTTCTTTTGAAATCTTCAAATTTTTTTTTATGCATTAAAGTGGAGGATCTGATGAACACAGACCAGGAAAATCGTCGGGTTATGTATGCCAAGGGTACATAACCTTGTGTACCTATCACACAATGAGAACGTCCCAACCCATATGTTTTGCGTGATTGACAATATTACATTTCACGAGTTTCTATCCGCGTAATTGAAGCACTCTTCCCGTCCTCATACGCTTTTTATGTTACGACTTTATGGTATTACTAGCTGTGTCGTAATAACAGCATTACCTCGACATATTGTCTCGAACGATATTAAACAATTTAGAGAAATATTAAAAACTAAGGTAGGTTCATATCGACTTATGACGTAGCTGAAATCTATCCGTAATAGCGTCTTGTATATAGAAATTCGTCAGGTTTTCGAACAATTCTATTTCGGTACGAGGGTTGTATACATCTAGTAAATTACTTCGTAATTACCCTCTGTTTTTGAATCGCGATAACTCATGGAAATTCTGATTGTCCAATGACTGCAAATTTATTAAGTAGCGCATAGGATATTAATGGTAGCGAACAAACGTTATTAACCTTACAATTATTCATAAGAATCCCTGTTAACCCAGGGGACAAGGATATCTCTATCATGTCTTCATTTTCCATCTTCTCGTTTGCTCCCCTACAGAAGGGTAGAAAAGTACTCACGGTAGCTTCTTTATTGATTGCTTAAAGGAATTGGCCGGCGCCGCCCGCGTCGCATTGGTCGATCGTTCGCCGAGTGACGTCACTCGGGCACCCTGCTATTGATTTTCCCCGAACAGAGCGTCGGGATTGGTCCGCGAGCCCAGAAAAACGAGGCAATACTATGTCCACGTGACCTGCGGTAACGTCACCGCGCAAAAGCCGCGGCCATGGCTCATGCGAACTATCTTCGCATTCTCGCCACGGACGGCGCGCGCGTCGCTTGATGAACTACTCGTATCCCTTGCGACTACGGAACGGCACGGTCTAAGGGTAGACGTGCAATAATGTTCGCGAGCGCGGCTCCGAACTCTATCACGACCGATATCACGTTTGTTATAGTGCGCGAGTTGTGACTTTTGTACAGTGATCGAGAGGTTCGCCTCCCGGGATTTTTCTCGAAGGATTTTATCGTAAACGGCATTACTATCATTAGGGGTAAGTCTGCTTTATCATCGATCGTGTCTAACGGCCTGTCGGACTTCCGTTCACCATCGATTATCCCTATGGGATTCTAAGTTTCGTATATATTTTACTACAATAACTACCTCGTACGTGCTCCAATGATTTTCTGGTAAATTGATATTGCCCGATGGTGATTTTAACGTAGGACTTATGTTGAGACTTGTGAGTATCGATCACCAAGGCGTCGCTTTTTTTCGACGTCGTAAGCTTTCAAGGCTGAGCATTGAAAAAATATCAAATTTCAGATTTCAACTTTCCTTCAATCTGTGTCAGACGGTACAGTTAGTATTATATTCAAAACGGTGTAGTATCGTGGGCTGCCATTTTGATGGTTTTGGGATAGGTTCTGTTCTCGCAAAAACAATCAACCTTGAATTTAGAGCTTTAAATTAGTATTTTAGTATAAAATTTAGTAAAAAAGAAGTCTAGACACATTTTTGTGTCCCTGACATGATGTATAATACAGACTTGTATCCCCACTATAGTCCTCGCGCATTTCTAATTCGTTATACCCATATAAATACATTCGCGATGACGGATCAAAGATCAGTCCACCGTAGCATTAAGTCGACTACTATCAATTGAGTTAGATCATCTAATCATAATTCCAATATCCATCATTTAAATATTCCAAGTGCGTGTCAAATTTTTAAGTCGAGTTTACCTAATTAGTTGCACGTAGACAATTTTTCGTTCAAAATTACCATGAAAATCATGATAATCCTTGGACAACGAGGCATTTCATAACGTATCATATGTTTGTTTTAGAAAATTTCAATATAGGACTAAAGTCACTCGGGTGCCATATGTGTTATCCAACACCTGTCTTTTGTATCCAACTGAAGAATTTCGAAAAGCAGTGACGCATTGCGCTTACGTATTCAACGAATCCTCCCCTCGACTGACAACCCTTACGAAATACGAGCTTCTCGGTATTCACGTAGTATCATAATTGTGCCCACGCACCTTTTCCGTCTGGACATCATTCGAGTGATTCATCTTTCATCCCTTGGTATCCCGTTACGAAGCATCACACTCGACCCATTTAATATTTTGTCTAGTGCTACAACTACTTAAATAATTTTTCACTCTGCTGCTTTATTAATCAACGGGTTTAAAGTACCCGGCACTTTATACCCTTTTATTATTTACCCTTTTTAAGGGACAAGTGAATCATTGAAAACACCTACGTGTCATACGAATTCCTTATCGGTTAATCGATTAGTATTAATAGCAGATTTGATTGTTTTCTAAAAAATTAGTCATCGCGCCTTTGATGATAACAGTAATGTGATTTGATCGGCAACGAGTTACTGGATCTTTGGAATTGAAACAAGATCATACCCTTGTGCTATAGACTGTAAACTCTAAGCTCCTAAGAGAACTTTGATGATATCGGAACTTGGAAAATATACGTTATTCGAAATTTCCAAAAAATATCAATTTCATTAATCGTTACAATTCAATTAAAATTGTACCCAGCTGAATCATATATACGTTCTTAAGCGTTATTCAAATAATTTATAACGACTCCGTTATTAAATACTCATGCCCTTTAGGATTCCCATAGGATACACAATGGGGCGACGCTCGATCCATAATGAATTCTCAACGCTCTTTAGTTAAACGAGGAGTTACTACGTTATTTAATCGAAATTATTCGCGTCCATTAAATCCATATGATATATTGACTTAACGTTTTAAGAATTTTTTTTGTCACAACAGGTTCACCCAAGAATACGTTGAAAGCCTGAGGAACTAAAAGAAGAGCTTGAAGATGTCGTCGGTGAAGGTGGCGGTACGGGTACGTCCCTTCAACAACAGGGAGATTTCCCGTGAAGCACAATGCATCATCGATATGACTGGCAACACCACCTGTAAGTTACTATTACTCTATAGAAAAAGATGCATTTTCTATTACGCTTCGTGTAACATGGGTGACAATCATCCTGATGCCGTATATCCGTACGTGTGTTAATTATGATAATGATAGAGTGCGATTACCTGAGTAAATGTTTGATCTACTCAAAAATCAGATAAATACATGCATACCCAATGCTGATAAGTAACTTTTTTGAAATTTTATATAAGACTGACTATTTATAATCCAATTACTGTTTCGGTAGCACAGTCGCATAGGTCTAGTTGTTGCGCGTATGTACTGGATACGTAGGAATATTCCAGGGGAAAAAACACAAGAAAGATTTTAAGAAAAGGATAAAACATAGAAGGGAAGGGCACAGTCAGCATCTCTGAGCAGGATCGATACTGGTAGCGGCACTGGTGACTCACCATGTTTCCTTTTATTACTTCTACTCTGTTTTCGTTCCAAGGATTCGGTTATAACTTGAGAGAAGTAATAAATGATATATATATATATATATATATATATAGCATACATATATACAATCTATATATTTATATATCAGTCTCCCTGTGGTACAAAAATGCAACTCGAAAATCGTAATCAGGAATCGTTTGGATAAGGATAATATGGATCGAACCGATTCTACGATATTCGAATGATAATTGAAAATCCGATTATCGTAGACTCGAGAAATTCTTGTACAATTATTATACATCATATCAGACAGGTATTATTTTTAAGATTATATTTCTATCTCAACACCAAGAAGAGTGCCACCAATATTTCCAAAACGAAACAATGCGTCTCTATTTCTAGAAACAATATACAGCCTCAGTAATAATTTCATCTGCTGACGTTATAAGCCGTCCTACGTAACCCGAACACAATGCGTGATTAAAAGGTCGTGCCCCATTAACTTTTTCCGACTTCATAACGTATTCACCCTTGTAGTGCGTATCGACCTTCTTGGCGAATCCCTCTATCCTACGGAAATAATCAGGATTGTTTCCGCTCAATCTCGTCTGGCAATTTCCGCTGTGGAATGTCTCCCACGCTTCACATACAAAATAATATGAACGCATTTCCCATATACGTAATGAACGAAACCACGACATACGATTTTAACACAACATATCTTTCGTAGAGAACTTTAATTTTCTGGGTGTTATCTGCCCTTTTCTTATTGCTGTTCCCTGTAAAAGGCTTTTGCCCTGTCACGCTGAAATAAGTGAAAAGGAGAACGAAGCAATCTTGATTAAATTTGTCCTTTCAATTATCTCCCCATTCAATCATCAAAAGCTAGATTATAAGTTTCTTCGCCATACGATATCACGCAATCGCATTTCCAGTTTTTTGTCTGAGGTAGTGGTATTATTTGTACGTACTAAGTATATCCATTTTTTACGTATCTAGAATTTTTCGTTTTTATGTCCGTTCTGACCGCATGTGGGTGGTGTTTATTTAGGGGTAGAGTTTCAGTCGCGTCATAGAGATGATCAATTTTGAGGGTCGAAATTAAATAGTAGCGTTATTATACAAAAAAAATTTGTCATACTGATTCCAAAAGTCTATTTAATACGTTATACATCAAATACCTGATATTAGTCCCTTCAATTATAATTCAGAAATTCTCCTTAATCCAGGTGTTTATTTTCCTATTTGTATCGAAGAAATGGCAAACAATTCATCATCGACCCAATTACGGAAATAATTTGTCCCGTGGCGGCTTCCCATTGTCTCTCAAGCTTAAGCATCCCACGCATTTTGTCGATTGAACAGACTGCGTGCTTCGGCCTGGCTTTTTACTCGAAAACCCTTCGACCCCTCCTGCATTTCTGGGTGACCTTCGACGCTCCGGAAAAGATTACGCCCGCGATATCGTTAAACCTGGTAGTTACTTCTTGTGTGTATTGGAAATTTACAGCAAGAAGCTAATTGAGGTTTCCTTCGTGGTTGGGCGTAATCGCCTGCAGGTGGGATTTTATGTATTACGCAGCATTCACGATAAACAGGATTAGATGGCATACGGATGAGATACTTCGCAAATGTGGATTAACGTGAACCCTTATATCGTTTCCTATATTAAACGACAAAATGCAAGTTATTGCGGGGTAATTCATAACGTAGCTTCCAGAAATTAACGTTGCGATGTTGATCTTGTTAAATGCAGAAGTTATTGAGAATTTATCAGAGCATATGGTAGCTTTTGCTTAAATGGCTAAACTTAAATGAATTTTCTTTGACTTTCAGCAATAGTTAATCCAAAAGCACCACCTGGCAGTAAGGATGCCATCAAGAGCTTCAATTATGACTATTCCTACTTCTCCATGGACGTAAGTAATCAGCTTACCATTGTTTTATTACTTTTGTATCAATTAAAGCGATTTGGAGAAATTTCTGGGACAAGTATGCGCTTGTCATTTGGATCTACAGACTCTGTAAAGTCTGCACGCAGCTGCCTCTTATAAATAAGTACAGAAGGAAACTACACTAGGATAGTACCTTGTGAAATATTCAAGATGATATCGCTGCAGGGCACGCGGAAGCCGAAGACATCCCACGGGATCCGGTATTCCTGCAAATGGCATTGTCTAGTATCGCCTGCAACTTCATGAATCCTATGAATTTATTCCAAAATAGAAATTGTTACGCGTGTTTACTCGTGAAAATTTCTAGACGCTCGTAATCAAATGGCTCGATTGATATCTATATACACAATACTTTTAAATATTAAAATTAATCCATTCACGATGATAAATTTGTATAATGGATTCTATATTGCTTACAGCCATGCGATACAAACTACTCTTCGCAAATTATGGTGTACAAAGATATCGGGGAAGAGATGCTGGAGCACGCATTCACTGGTGAGTCTTAAGAGAAATGTTGAATTTAATTAAATTATGCTTATACCATTCAAGGATTTTGTTTTATCCAAAAATATTTGTGTCTGCAGGTTATAATGTATGCATATTCGCTTATGGACAAACTGGCGCTGGAAAGTCGTACACGATGATGGGTAAGCAAGAGGATGGCCAGGAAGGGATTATTCCACAGATTTGCAAGGATCTATTCAGAAAGATCAGCAAGAATACGAGCGATCAACTGAAATTTTCAGTCGAAGTTAGCTATATGGAAATTTATTGTGAGCGAGTCAGGGATTTGCTCAATCCTAAGAACAAAGGAAATCTTCGCGTACGCGAACATCCTGCCCTTGGTCCTTACGTCGAAGATCTTTCCAAACTCGCAGTTATGTCCTACGAGGATATTCACGATCTCATTGACGAGGGAAACAAAGCAAGGTTTGTTATTGAACGATATATGATCTAATTACAAAGTTACGGGAGTCTAAAGACTATGGAGTATCTATGTGTTTCTAGAACTGTCGCTGCCACCAATATGAACGAGACTTCAAGCAGGTCTCATGCAGTTTTCACGATCTTCTTCACCCAGCACAAATGTGACAGTACGACCGGTATGGATACTGATACAGTGAGCAAAATCTCGCTTGTTGACCTGGCAGGATCAGAGCGTGCAGATTCAACGGGAGCCAAAGGTACCAGGCTGAAGGAAGGCGCCAATATTAACAAAAGTTTGACCACCCTGGGCAAAGTCATCAGTGCGCTTGCCGAGATCGTAAGAATCATTACTTTGTTTACTTTTAGATGATAGAACATTATTTAAATAGTTAGAGCTTCAAGTAACGTAAAATTATTGTTTATGCTATGCTATCTTTTGTGGAACTCTTTAGGCGGTAGGTTTTGTAACAAAAGTGAATTGATGTCAAATGATCCAATTCTACTTTGCACGATGATAAATAATATTACTCACGTTTTGCTTCAGGCTACCAATCAAGCTACCAAAAAGAAGAAGAAGGCTGACTTTATTCCATATCGAGATTCGGTATTGACTTGGTTACTTCGTGAGAATCTTGGAGGAAACTCAAAAACCGCTATGATTGCAGCCATCAGTCCTGCCGACATAAATTATGATGAAACTCTCTCTACACTTCGGTGATTATCATTTATGTATACACATGCATAAGGGATTCGAAAAAGTTGTTTGCACATTAAATTATTCCCAATCCCAGATACGCTGATCGAGCCAAACAAATCGTCTGCAAAGCAGTCGTTAACGAAGATGCCAATGCTAAGCTCATCCGGGAACTTAAGGAAGAGATTCAGAAGCTACGGGAGCTACTGAAGCAAGAAGGAATCGACATGCAAGAAGGTAGGTTATTAAATAAGTTATTAAGTAAAGCTTCAAAATTCAGTACAAAACGATGGAACGAACGTGTACATACCAAGTTGTAGACTGCTAGCGCAAAAGAATGTCCAATCGCAAGTGAAAGAGGTAAGACCCGATCGAAATTCATCCCTTACGATTGGACAATTAAATGCAAATGTACCGTATTTAAAAAACTTGAGTGAGATCGTTAAATGATCCGTACGAGAGGTAGGCCGAGTCATTTACATAGTGTCATTTTCTTTGTCCCCTTTGTGCTCGACGTAGGGCCAGATGGCAAAATCACTTATGAAAAGAAAGAATCTAGTAAGTAAACGAAATATCAAACACCCCATCACTGTCTGCATCGAGTCAGCTTTTTCACAACCAAGCTAACTACGTTTATTACCTCATTATACCTGTGTACCTTTATACTCATGTTTTAACTGCTTCGGCTGCCTCTATTTATATATTACATATTTTTATTAATTAAGGGGATCAGTTGTTTACATTGCGGTTATCGTCGTATCTGTCGCGAATCATTTTTACAATAACAAGAATATCATCGTCACGCGCGATATAAAGCTTTAAAATGCCACTTGCAATTCTTGTTTGCATCGCACGTAATGTCGCGAAAGGGGATAAATGATGCCCGCTGATAACGGCAAGATCTAATGCCGCACTAGAGGATCAAGAAGATCAATACCGAGCGAAACCGATGTAATATGAAGTGGGAGCGGACGAATAATGATTATGGACAAGAACTTTGTGATTTACCAACTACATATAATTATATATCGTACAGAATGAGTGTCCGTTTCCTAGTTCATTTGATATTTGTAGTTAAGATCAACCTTCGCTTTAGCTTGGCCCCTTTCTGGCTTACGTACATTGAGCGTCTGCCTTTGGCCCTTGTCAAACAAGTTTATTCATAGAATTATATCGCTTTCTTCTCCATGATTACGTTGCATGGCAGAATTATATTGCACTAAACACCAAAGAAATTAGTTCAGCTTTTCGAAAGGTTTCACACCGATCGCTGGGCATTGCGAATCAATATAGGCGATCATGCAAATAATTGATAGGCTTTTCTGCTCTTGGTATGAAACTACCCATTTGGCTTTCAGTGTTTTCAAGTGCGTGGTGTCAACTCCATTGTCAGGACTAACGGTATCTAAAGCGTTTAAAAAATAACTTATATCATCCTAGTTTCATTTTGATTTTTCAAATTCACTGATCAAATCTCCTATTCTGAACTGTATTATTATCTCCTGTACCTTAATATTTTATGTTAATCTGTGACTCTTGAAAAGAAGCGGAAGAAGATTGCGAATCATCAATATTCCTTTGGGACTACATTTTTTTTATTTATAAATGCAACGAGAACCAGAATCCCACTGGAGTCAAAATTAAATTGGTATCATGTAATTAACGGGTTGACGCCACTCGTTTTCTCGCAGAAAGGTTCAATAGGTTTCACGTCATCTCCATAGATGCTTTAACGATTTTCATTTGCTTAGGAGACGAGCCGGCCAACATCAAGGCAATCAAGCGTGAAGATGACGTCAAGGAAACCAGACAACGTGTACCGTCGCATCCAGCATCGACGCTTGCTGAGGAAGCAGTTGATCAACTGCAAGCAAGCGAAAAGCTTATAGCCGGTAAGTTATAAGATAGTTCCAAGTAGGTTAGTCGAATAGAACTTGGGTCAATTAGATAAGATCGTTGATGAATTATTCATTGACTGGCAGAACTTAATGAGACATGGGAAGACAAACTCAAGAGAACTGAATCAATAAGATTACAACGAGAAGCTGTTTTCGCTGAAATGGGTGTTGCTGTCAAAGAAGATGGCGTGACCGTTGGTGTATTCTCACCGAAAAAGACACCGCATCTGGTTAATCTGAATGAGGATCCACTGATGTCCGAGTGTTTGATTTATTACATCAAGGATGGCTTCACTAGGATTGGATCGGCTGAAGCTAACATTCCTCAGGATATACAATTGTGCGGGCCGTATATACTCAGTGAGCACTGCGTTTTCGAGAATCATGAGGGCGTCATTACCCTTATGCCCAAGAAAGGAGCATTGATATATGTGAACGGACGGGAAGTTACTGAACCTATTATTCTGAAGACAGGATCACGAGTTATCCTTGGCAAGAATCATGTATTTCGCTTCAATCATCCGGATCAAGTCCGCGAACGGCGTGAGAAAAACTCCCCGGCTGAGACTCCAGCAAATGGCGAGACTGTTGATTGGAACTTTGCGCAGATCGAACTCCTTGAGAAGCAGGGTATCGATCTTAAAGCGGAAATGGAGAAGAGGTTGTTAGTTCTAGAGGAACAATTCCGGAAAGAAAAGGAAGAGGCTGATCAACTGTTCGAGGAGCAGAGAAAGGTACAGTACACTACATGCTTTTTCTATATAACACTTGTTTTACAATATTCATGTTATCAAATTTTTAAATGTCCACTAAAATACCGCGTGAACTAGTTCAAAGAACAAAGTTATGTGCATATTAATGAAAACTGTTGTTAATGAATTTTTTTTCTTGCTCAATCAGAATTATGAAGCCCGCATAGATGCCTTGCAAAAGCAAGTTGAGGAGCAAAGTATGACAATGTCTATGTACAGCAGTTACACTCCAGAAGATTTTAACAATATCGAGGAAGATATATTTGGTGAGTATATTAAGACGCTGTGCTTAATTTTCTATTCATTTTATTAACAAATACTGCACCAACATAATCATGGAAATATAACATCATTGTATTCCTCATCTGAAATACTCATAGGATGTCATAATCATGCTTCCTTTGATGCTGACTCACCTCGTACGGTTTTCCATTATCATTCAGTATTTATCATCAGTTATTTAAAATTATTTCTAAATCTTGGTGTTTCGACGCATGAGCTAGTGAACCCGGCTAAATCCGTCCTACATCGTGCTCAAGAGCGATTCAATCTTAATTCTTCCGTTAAACCAACAATATTCATACTAATTTCAGAATGAAAGTGAAATCTTTCTTATTTGCATGTATACATTTTTAAAATTTGATATGTCGCATGAATCAAAGTGAAATAAGATGCGATCTGTATCTTGAATATATCTTTGAAATTTTGTCTCTTTATTAAAAATTGGCTTGTGGCTTTGTCAATGCAGTATACCGTTATAAGAGGAAAGTTTGCATTCGGAAAATTCAACACACAAAATACATGAACACAATAATAACCCCATCATACGTAGTTTAACCCTATTCCTTAAAGGAGACGCAATGTGATTGTCTTTTATATGTCGTTACAATATCTCTAAATAACGTTCTTCGTTCATTCATAAGTAAATCGGATTGTACACGTTACGCTCCTTTAACGGGATAATTGGGAAATACCTAACGCTTGGCTTTTCTGACTGTTTTGCCTGGTGATGGCTTGCATTTCAGTCAACCCCTTGTTTGACGCAGAGAGCAACTGGAGCGAGCGTGAATTTCAACTAGCTGCGTGGGCTTTCCGCAAATGGAAGTATCATCAATTTACCAGTCTCCGAGATGACCTCTGGGGCAATGCGATATTCCTCAAAGAGGCTAACGCCATTTCCGTGGAGCTTAAGAAGAAGGTAGTACTTACAAATCTGTATTGCTGTCCGTTATAGCTGTCCCAAACTTTATTCAGAAATCACTTTTAAAATCCTATGCAAGTTTTATTTCATACCATTAATTTTTGTTCAGGTTCAGTTCCAATTTACGCTACTCACCGATACCCTTTACTCACCCTTACCCGTCGACCTTCTGCCGGCCACCGACGATGACGACGACGAGGAGAAACCATTCCCACGTACGATCGTTGCCGTTGAAGTGCAAGACACGAAAAATGGCGCTACTCATTACTGGACCCTGGACAAGCTTAGGTAAGTGTATCGTTATGGTAAATTTTTGTAATAGCGTGAACTGCTAAAGACATAGATCCATCTCAAAGGCAAAAGATAGAATAACCGCAGTCACATGAAGCACGCAATATCAGATGAATTCATTAGAATGTTGATGGAAGAACATCTCAGGTAGGCTTTTCATGTAGAAATTAGTTGATACGTAGTATAAAAAGTGTTTGTTGTATTACATCTCCTTGTATTCATAATTGCTAATTATTATTCCCAAGTCATCGCACTATAGTCATAGGGGTATGTTACCACGGAGCGATACAAACGATGGGTCATTGATAAGAACTGGGCTTATCAATTACAATCAGAAGTGTTAAAGTCGTTCGTCGAATTTTGTCAAGTTCGACGATCGTCCATCGGCTACTGCAGAAACGGCCACTAACAAAATTGTACATGTTGACTTGTAGACAGCGCGTGGAGCTGATGCGACATATATACAATGAAGACTTGAGTCCCAGCACTCCGGAGGCCAAAGAGGATTTTTTCCAATGCCTTACGGTCTACTCTAATCAGAAGTTTTCCCTCGCAAATCTTTTGCCTTCGAGGTTGGTGCTCGGTCGCGCACAATATATATCCTGTAACCGCTTTAGCCGGCGGATACAAAATTCATTCTGGTTGTAGAACCCTTAAAACGTTAATACTCGCTGAGAAGCGTTTCAACAATTTAGAGTTTGAAGAATGAGTTATGAATTCGTCGATATGTTTCCATATTTCATTCATTCATACGTATCGCATATTTCCGAAAGTCTTGGGTACAGAGATTGATCCATCGGCAATTCTAATGATCTACAGCGAGACTGGCGCTATATTTCCCCAATACACTCGTCCCAATTTTCTGTAACACATTGACATCGTAATTCCCAGTTATTGTGTGGCCGCTTAAAGTACTCTCTTCAATCGACAATATAGCTTGGAGTACTTGATATCGATTTTCATGGGCGTGTTCTTTTACTTGCATAGATAGTGGCTGCATGATCGGTTTAGACTTTTTCCTTCACCATCGTCCCATTAAATCTTATGTTCGGTTGCTTGCAACGGCTTTCGCTTCCGCTAACACTACACTTAGCGTTGCTCCTTTAAGTTTAGTGGCTGTCTGGACCCCACTGTACCTTTACTATCGTATGAGACTCTTTTATCACTCTCTGAAAATCGAGGAAGCAAAGTTCTTGCATATTCAGGAGTCATGGCGATACTTGACGATACACATGAAGTCTATATCTTTATAGGAAATGCTGTGCAATATACTTCAATTTATACTTGATACCACGAGCTTTAATGGGTGTTCTCCATCTACAGAGCTTTCCTGGATACACTGCATGACAACTGATGTCTTTCTTACGTTTTACCTTCGTTTAGCTAATCATGTATAATTACATAGGCAAAGACTGGAACTCATGAGGGAGATGTATCACAACGAAGCTGAACTGTCTCCAACTTCTTTGGATTATAATATTGAAACTATTACTGGCGGCGATCCATTCTACGACAGATTTCCTTGGTTCCGAATGGTCGGCAGGTGATTATCGATGATCTTCTACGTTGTCGAAATTGTACTTATTGAAGAGTTATTCATATTTTTATACATTATTACAGGTCTTTTGTTTACCTAAGCAATCTTATGTATCCTGTTCCATTGATTCACAAAGTTGCAATTGTGAATGAAAAGGGTGACGTTAAAGGATATCTTCGCGTAGCAGTCCAGGCCGTTGTCGGTACGTTTAAAACTTAGGATTTTTTTTATCTCAGAATGTCACAGACCTCTAATCAGTCCTTCTTCTAGAAGAGGAAAACAGCGAATACTCAAGCGGTGTCCGACAATCCGCTCGTATCTCATTCGAGGATGATCTATTTGGTGGACATAGGCAGAACAAGCGTGGTACTCTTCTGGCACAGACTTTGGAGAAGAATCAACAGAACCTGTTGCAAGAAGAACGCGTCGTCGAAGGTCAGACAGAAGGGAAAGACTGCAAGGATGTCAAGGACGAGGAAGAAGTCGGTGACGCTGACAGTGGCAGAGGAGATAGCTCCGTTTCTAGCGATATGAAGGAAGATGAAATGCCTGATCATCTTCAACCTGGTGCTCAATTTACATTCAGAGTAACGGTGCTGCAGGCAATGGGCATTTCCACAGAATATGCTGACATATTTTGTCAATTCAAGTACGTATACTGATAGCCATTCTTTTAATACCCATTTGTCATTATATCGTTCGCTCTCTCATCATCCTTATTCATGTGCAGCTTCTTACATCGACATGACGAAGCTTTCTCTACGGAACCTGTGAAGAATACTGGAAAAGGAAATCCACCTGGTTTCTATCACGTACAAAATGTAAGTATTTTAATCTATTAACTTTCTTCCTTTCCTTATGGCTGTATCCCCAATAGGGGACATGTGCCAGTTAATGTATTAACTACGAAGGCAAGACACTGCAAAACACTTATCACGTACTTTTGCAGATCACCGTCACGGTTACAAAATCATTCCTGGAGTATTTGAAGACGCAACCCATAGTGTTCGAGATTTTTGGCCACTATCAACAGCATCCATTGCACAAAGATGCTAAACTCGAATAGTAAGTGTTCCTACGCATAAGAATTGTAAATGTTGAGTAGTTCTTCACGATATAATGATTCTTCCATAGCAGCGTTCGACAGCCACCCAAAAGGATGTTGCCTCCATCTATACCGATCAGCCAACCAGTACGCTCACCAAAGTTTGGTAGCGTCCTACCATCCCCCAGTACATCACACGTTCATGCTAAGTACGACGTGCTGGTCTGGTTCGAAATTTGTGAATTGGCGCCCAATGGAGAGTACGTACCATCTGTGGTAGACCATAGCGATGATCTGCCGTGCCGTGGACTCTTCTTACTACATCAAGGCATTCAGCGACGTATACGAATCACTATCGTTCACGAACACGCACCTGAACTTCGATGGAAAGACGTCAGGGAGCTGGTAGTCGGTCGCATTCGGAATACACCTGAACCCGAGGAAGAGGACAATGACTCATCGGTACTCTCTCTGGGATTATTCCCTGGAGAATATATAGAGATTCCTGGAGACGATAGGTGTATGTTCAGGTTCGAAGCTGCTTGGGATAGTTCATTGCACAATTCAGCTCTGCTCAATAGAGTTACCTCATATGGAGAACAAATATTCATGACTATTTCTGCATATTTGGAGGTGGGTATAGAATATGCAGAGTTTTGTCATTCGAAGAGTTGCATATCGATCTTCTATTTTTGTACTTTTACGTTTATGTAGTTGGAGAATTGTGGTAGACCGGCAATTGTAACAAAGGATCTCAGTATGATAATTTATGGGCGGGATGCCAGAGTTGGACCACGATCATTGAAGCACCTGTTCAGCGGACATTATCGCAACCAGGAAGCGAACAGACTCAGCGGCGTGTACGAGTTGGTTCTACGTCGCGCTTCAGAAGCAGGTAGTCCAGGTTTGTCCCGCCTGACCCTTAGTGTAGCTCCTTGTCCATTTCAAATTATTTGCATCCGACTTCCCTTACTGCTTCCTTAATGATACGCAAACTTCCTTTATCTTGCGAAACGTTCCCATTTACGTTGCCGGCGATTTTGATATTTCAGGTGTACAGAGACGACAACGTCGAGTACTGGACACTAGTTCCACGTATGTAAGAGGCGAGGAAAATCTCCACGGATGGAGACCTAGAGGAGACAGCCTGATCTTCGATCATCAATGGGAATTGGAAAAACTCACTAGATTAGAAGAAGTAGAGCGAGTAAGACATACTCTTCTCCTCAGGGAAAAACTTGGAATCGACAAAGTTCCCTTATGTAAAAAAACCACACATGATTTCACCAAGAGCGAGAAGGTAGGAAATTCGACTGTCAAAAAGAAACTGCAGAGTTTACGTATAATATCTACTTGTAGGAAGTATGCAACATGGTAGCAAAGGCCACTAATGAGCCACATGCCAGCCCCGTGAAGTTGAAGAAGTCTGCGAGTAAAGACGTTTATGAACCCTGGGAAATGACGGAGAGAGAGCGCGAACTCGCCACAAAATATATCAAGCTCATTCAGGGCCGAATTCCAAGCAAGGAGCCTATTGTTCTTTCCGACGTATCGCCAGGAGAAGATGCCATAACTGACATGTCTGCATCCATGATATCCTCTGTCGTTTCATCCTCATCTCAAGAGTCAGTATACTCGCAACCGTACGACCTTCGAGCACAGGTAACCCTCGCAGTATGCCTGAAACGCTGTTTTGCAGTTGTCCATGTCATCCTCATCATTTGTCGCGAACTTTTCCCTGGTCTTGATTGTATTTCTTCTGAAAGCTGCAACAAAGAACGTAGCGGTTCTGAGTCGTAGCTCATGCAGCAATAGAAGCTTGACCAGAATTTTGAGTTTATTATTGGCAAGCCAGTACGCTTTTTAGGCGTCATTCGTGTAAGTGCTTGCTCACGACAACTGCGTTTCGAATGTAAAGCGTTCAGGTGATACAGGAGTGTTACTTGCAGCCCACAGGAAAAATAGTGAGGAGCAGTTCTAAGTCGTGCATCTTTAGGTTGAGTTCACCGGAACGTGCTAGACTTCAAGAACTTCAAGATAGCATGATGGCTGGTGAATCAGCCAGCCAGACTAACACAACAGCACCAGCACCCTTGGGTTCGTCATCTCCTCTGAAGGAGAGCCTTGTACTATACGTACCGGAAGTCGAGGAGATACGTATTAGTCCTGTTATCGCCAGAAAGGGCTATCTGAACGTTTTGGAGCACAAGACTAACGGTTGGAAGAAACGATGGGTGGTACGTGTGGAAACGGCGTCAATGAAGAACCTAAGAAATGTATTTTTTTGTGCACAGTACTACGTGTAAATATATCTATTATCTTTTTTAACAGGCGGTTCGCAGACCCTATGTATTTATCTTCAGGGAAGAAAAGGATCCAGTAGAAAGGGCTTTGATTAATCTAGCTACCGCTCAAGTCGAGTATTCGGAAGATCAGTTGGCAATGGTTAAAGTACCAAATACTTTCAGGTACCCTTGAACCCTCTCAAACATCTTTGTGCCTTCTGAACGATGCGTAAACAGATTTTATATACTTTCAGTGTGGTAACCAAACATCGAGGATACCTACTACAGACCTTAGGCGACAAAGAAGTTTACGACTGGCTCTACGCCATCAACCCACTGCTAGCAGGCCAAATCAGGTAAATGAATATTTAGAAGAATCAATTCACCAACAGAAGAAATAAACAACAAAGAACTCTAATATTAAGAAAATAATTTTAGATCGAAGCTAGCTCGCAAAGGACCTGGCCCCAACATGGCCCCCATCACCCTAGGTCCACCACCCGAAATTCAAACACAAGCCAAGTGAGTCGCCGATTCTTTGGCCGAGGTGATGGATATCGTCGCAAAGACATCCAAGCGCATACTTTATCAGTCTCACTCTGCCTTCGAGTCGCAGGACTTCTCTAGCTTTCACTTTCCAGTAATCTTCGAATAAATTGGAAGACATATTTGATCCGCAAAACGTCATACAATTTACGAGAATAATACGGTCATTGCAATCTCCGTTAGGAACGCGTACATTGTACCCATAGACATTATAGATAAAATACGAACGTGCAAAGCTTTGCCAGTTCAACCTGGCACGGCCGAAAAATCTATCTTTCTAATTAAGTATCTCACAAATCGAGATTGACTTAAGGACTGTTGAAAGTGGCGAGGGCGTCTCCGTGCGCGTTTTCATAAAAACGTCATGTTCACAGTTGAGACGTCTGTGGCTTTAAACTAGCCATCGCACATGCTTCGTTTAAATAAAAATGGAGAACACGGTACAGAACGGTGCTTAATGTTCTAGACGAAACACGTGTGGACCAGATACATATTGTACAATCGTATGTATGCCAATTGCAATGTAGCATACGTCTACATATGGTATTAGGTGAATTCTAAGACGGATAGTACACGCGACGAGAGGAAAATTGAAAAAGGGGGAAAATAATTGACGGATCTATATGCCTAATGTACACACGCTGAAAGTCAGAGACACGGACACATTCCTATGGCGCCAGGTTAGAGTGGAAGTGTATCTCTTTTATGAGAATTATCCATTACGACTTATGACAGGCGTATATCGTTATACGCTTAAGAGCTTCAATTTTTCATTTTTTCCTTTCTTCGTAGCTTATTCTTTATCCGTCGACGTAGATCCTCGGAAGTCAGCACAATATTTGCAAACTCGGTGAATGACACGTCTTGACAGCAGAGTTTCTTGTACACAGTCAATACGTGCGTATTGTTACAAGAAGACGTGCCTGGTGCAATATAACATGAAAGAGACAGTACTTAAACTGGAAGCTAATGGATACAAAATGAAAGAGAATCATACACAAAATAGTAAAAAAACATGCACGACTCGTGATAATTTTTGTGTACAGCTTGTTCATGAGTTCTTGATACCAACGATAAACGGGCACTACGTGTTCGTTCGGAAAGGGCTAGAGGTTCTACAAAGTAAACCGAAAAAAAATTACTCTCAAACTCATCTATACCTACTCTACGATATTGATTAATAAATTATCGAAATGCATAGATGTAACGACGTGACTATAACGAGATAAAAAGAAAGAGACGAAAATCAAGCTACATAGCGTGTATCGAAGTTTTCAATATATATTATACATAATTGTGTACCTTTTAACGTAAGGAAGATTTGAATCACAAAATTCAGCGAACACGACATATGTGTTTTAAGGCTTACCAACCTGTGAAAAGTGAATTCGCATGCTTGAAACGATCTAAGTTGGTTAAAAAAAAAAAAGAGATGGAAGCCACTTTGAGACTTTTGTGCACGAACGAAGGAAAGAGCGTTTCCGGTTCTCATATGACTGGTTAAATATCTCGGTCTATTATTAATCATGGACAAGAATCAATGGCCGAAATCTGAAATGTATTTATTGTGAATTCGGCAGTACGTCAACGGGCGATACCTGGACGGGCCAAATTCATGATATAAATGCATGATCCGTATCTCGGAACGGCCTTTATCTGGTTTCCCTAATTGTTCATTAATTTATATTTCGTTTCGTTGAACCTTCCCTCCTCTTCAGTTCTAGCCAATTGTATTCGATCTCTATATGTGTCGAGGAGCGGAAGGCGAATTACCAATTATTCAATAACTACCGAAACATCTCCTTCTAATGAAATATAATTGCATTTAAATGTCAGGCACCTAATTATTAATCTGTTAATTAAAAAAAAAAAAACTAAAGATGATAGTGTGTATATATGATGTGTGCGTAAGAGATGAATGCGCGAGTGTGATCCTACGTAGCTGCAAATCATTGTCCTGATTATATATATATTTCTGTGAAAAGGATAAATACACTCGGTTACTCTCGGTAGATATTTTTATATTTAGAATAATAATTTGCAGCCAACTTGCGACGCGTTGAGGCTTTTAATGGCACGGGGTGCTAGACTTAAAGTATCGTCAAGCGCTAAACCGTAATATCGGCTGGCCGAATTACGCTGATTTAATCGGCATACGCGACCAACAAAAAAAAACAGACATGTAATAGCTCAAGAAATCACACGATCTATTTGTCGGGCTAAAAACTCGAATTACGGATCAGCGATTGTGGACCGTTTAATGACGCACCCACGTGTGCAAATTTCGTGAGATCGTAATGCACTGTAATGACGGCGGTACGTCACCGATCCCTCATACTTTCGGGGCGGCTGAGAAGAGAATAATTCGAGAACGTTAAAAGAGATATGGCAACATTGTCTATGCATGACGTCATGTCGGTGCACACGAGATTCTCGTAGTATATTTCGTCTTCAACGGCTGCCGCTGCTGAATCCCGTTAACTTTTTTTATTATTCCATTTGCCCCCCCCCCCCCCCCCCAAGTTAACCTGATTTTCTCTTATCCCTCCGACCATTTCATTAGAAGACATTTTACTGTGCGTTTACGCTATTTGTTGTTAGGTTGTAAATTATAACTTTACCTTACCAATTTTTCAAGTGCAATTTTTGCGTATTTACTTATTTATCGAGTACAGTGGGCCGCTGGAAATAGACCAAGAAAAGACATAGTGTACGTTCGCACGTGTTTAACGATTGATGAAATATCCAACAATGCAACGATCGTTTTTCTAGTCAATGTATCGTATTTGCATAATTACCGCGCAACAATTTTATGTTAAAAATTTTATTGTTCCATGACGGTTCATTGCGCGGTAGCCTCGCACCACCACGCGAAGAAATTCGGTTGACGACGATGGTCGTTTCTGAATGCTGTGTTAACGATTTTTGCTTGCTGACTGTTGTAGCAATTAATAGTTTTATTTTGTTAACGATATAACGTAACGATTATAATCTGTAAACTGTATCGATATATAAGATCTTTATGATAATAAGAATTACGGCGAGATCGAGAAGACGATCGCGCGACATGAAGAAATTTATTGAGAAAATTCTATGAAGACACGCGTGTATAATCGTTGATCGTCGGGTATGCTAGGAACGAAAAAAAAGAATGGAGAAGAGTGCGAAAATGCGTGTGTGTACGTGCGTGTGTATGTGTGTATGAACTGTTTGAAAGAGAGAGAAAAAGCGGGAGAACGTATGAAACATAGAGAGAAAGTGAGTAACCAGACGGAAGAGAATACAATTACGTATATAAATATAGTATATATAAATAAATTTAATAATACTATAAATAAATAAAAAACGGCGGAATTACCAAAATGCCCATCTGTACTAAGTCTGTAAGTTCGTGTAATTATTTATAAGTTATCAGTAACATCATTGCCAGTTTAGGTTCCATCATTTACTATGAGGTACGCATTGATGCTCTAACGTGTATTTATTATTATGATTAATGACTTACACTAGAGCTATTGTAAGTGGAATCATGTAACAAATGAATCAATAAAAGCTTATATGCTTAAAACCCTTTGGAAAGTTATTAACGATTATCACTGATATCAGTAAAACTGTCATAGTTTATATTTGATGGTTTATCCTATATTTGCCACTCAATCCTTTTAACACAAGTATTATGGTTATTAATGTATACCGCTTACATATGAAATAGTAAGCACTGCAAAAAAAGAATAAAATCACAGTCATCATTCAACATTATGACTATAAATTATGTTATGTAATTCGTTATTGACACTGTGAATATGCTCAATCACTTTGCTCTTAGCATTTTGACTTACGCAACGCATGCGTTGTTTTGCACTATCATCCAAGCAACAACGATCGACGTGTAAATTCTTAAAACTATCAACGGTGCAAAAATGACACGATCACGAAAATTATATGAATGATATGCAAAATTGTGTCTTGAAAAAGATGTGCTTTACTTTTCACTTTTTAATCCTTAACTTTTTTAGACGTATAAAAAGATTTGTCGTTTCTTGTATACTCTAAATTTGTATGAATCACGCGCTATCCATTAACCTATTGAATAATTTTTAATAAAAAAACAGTCTACAACAATTACTTCTTAACCTGCTGCTTCCTCAAAATTTCCATTTCCGCTATGGAAGTCCAAATGTCATCCGCAAGCAGTTGGGGTTGTTCCATAGCAGCAAAGTGACCGCCACGCGGTATTTTAGTCGCCCGAATTAAATTTTTATATCGGTCCTTCAGGAGAGACGGTGGTTGGTACGATATTTCATGCGGAAATTGAGCGCAAGCGCTAGGTACCGTTATAGAAATGCTATAAAATAAACGTATTAATTAGAAAGATTAAAATTTTCATTAATCACGTAATCAGGAATTGAATCGATAGTCGCGACAAACAATTTTTAGACCAAAAGTCAACAACCTGTATTTATCTCATAAACGTGCTAAACAGCTATGGACTGCAGATAGCTGATCATCTGGGAGACATGGTAGCCGGTTAAGTGGTTAACTTAATTTCCCTGTATCTTTAATAAATACTTACGTATTTAATCCGTCTTTTAGGTAATTCTTGTTAAACGTCTCCGCATAAATTCTCATAGAAGTTGTAATACTATTAGAGGTCCAGTATAGCATCAAATTATCTAAAAGCTGGTCGAACGTGAAGCTCTTCAGTAAATTACCGTCATCATGAAATCTATTATTCGGATTCGTCCCTGTGGAAAACTTTTCCAGTATGTACGCAGCTAATCCAGCTGGCGAATCACTAAGGCCAACTCCTAAAGAAAATTATACCATTTAATATAATATATACTCAATTGATAAAATATCTAAATAATACAAAATCAATTTTTCTACATCCTGTTAACCCTTCGAGGACTGCGGGTTGCTGAAAGAGTCAGTTTTGGAAGATCTAGTGTAAAGATTTTTGGAATCGTTGAATCCAAATCTAACCTCAGAATTTCGAAATTCAAAATGTCCTTTCAAATACAAGATTAGAGTACGTACATATTCTACCCGTCCGCAAAGAGTTAATAAAAATGATACCTACCGACCGTATCAGGCTTCGTACTCTGAATATGGAGATAGCCAGACTCTTCCACTTTTCGCATTAAGTGTTCACTAAATGGGTACATAAGATGATAGTCTTCAGCAGGAAGTAATAACGATGGGAAGTAACTATATAACATTATTTTTAACATGTTCCAAGGGCTCATGACTACGCACATGTTTGAATGCAGACCAAGTACACTGAAAAAAAAATCAGAATAAATAGTATAGCTTAATGCATCTTAATGCATAATTTAAAATTTCCTCGCGGTATTCGGTTTCCTTGAAAAATGTTAATGAATCAGGACATCAGCGTAAGCCGACAAAAACAGGACGGCTCTTACGAGGCTTGAAAAACAAAACTACTTCAACGTTAAACAAGTTTCTACGTATAGAACCTGCTGCAGTTTTTACAACGCGTGCGTGAACCTGCATCCAAATCGTGGAATTGGAAATTGTTTGGTTGGACGTCATACATGTACATCGAATATCTCAGACTTGGACGTAATACGTTAAATATTTATAAGGAGCTTCGCACGATTTTAGAATAAAAAGAATTTCTTCTCCACTTTTTTTTTACACTAAGGTTGCCTGTACATCCTAAAATAAAACTTTATAACATCTCTTCCTCGCTATCGTATCTTTAAGCTGCGGAATGACTTTATACTTATCAATACTTGTAAATTCTATTTTGCCAGATCGTTGAGATACTGCTGATCAAAGTAAAAAACTGTAATAACTTACGTAACCTCGTATAGTTACGTAACTATAATATTTCGCCCACGATAACTCCTCATTGTGAAAAGTTTATATTGAAGAAATTAAAAAATATTCCATGTCGCGAGTATACTTATCAAAAGCATAACAGAATATGGGAATTATAAAGATAACTTCGTTCACCTATTATCAATACAGCAGATAGGAACATTCCGGTACAACGTCAAACTTAATCATGAATAAATGAACCAGTGGAATTTACTCCATAAAACAAGATATTATTCTTCGTAGGTAAAGGGTTAGGATTGAAAAAATATTACAAGGATACAATGTCTTATACAGTAAATTCGCGATATCAGTTCTACTTTGACGGGATCTATTTACGTTACTAATATCGTGAACCAACTATACCATTGAGTACTTACTGTTCAGGAAATAGAGAAGCCATATTTGCAAGTGTAATGGCACCCCAGTCGCCACCTTGGATATAAAATCGTTCAAATCCCAATCTCAGCATAAGATTCTTTAAAACTACAGCTATCTGAGGACTACCTAAGCCTGGTCTAACTGCCGGGCTAGAAAATCCAAAACCAGGTAATGATGGAGCAATTACTTCAAAAACAAAATCATGCTCTTCCCGGGGAGTAGTTAGGAGTGGTAGAACTTCATAAAATTCAACAACCGAACCCGGCCATCCATGCTGTATAAGAAGGGGGAGTACCCTTTTCCCTTTATGATTTTTTGGTTTTACGTGTAAAAAGTGAATATCCAATCCTAGAAAAAAGTTATTGATTAATTAGAGATAAAAATATCCATTGACCATGTGGCCGAAGGTACGCTGCATGCAATATATCGAATTCTGATGTTACCTTGGATATTTGTAGTGAACTGTGGATATTGATTAAGAAATTGTTCTCTCTTCTTGAAGTCATACTTATTCAACCAATAGTCAATAACTATAGGAATATATGCTCCATCAACACCATAAGTCCATTGCGAATCTTCAAGAGCGGGTTGTAAGGTTTTAGTCTTGTTCAGCCGAACTTTTAAATCATCTACAAGCTGTAACCAAAAACCATCATTTTTCAACCAATTACTCCATTTAAAAACGTACTATTGTATAGAGGAAATAAATAATCTTTTAAATAAAGTACTTTTCTGATAATATAAATCTTTGCAAATTTTAATCAATGTTACGCTGGTACAACACTGGCCATTTGATGATATGATTACTAATATTCAACCCATCGTGTGCGCACTTCATTTTGGGTAGGGCGCTCGTAATCCATATTTTTGGGGGAAAAAATATTGCACGTTCAACTTCTATCTTTGTAGAATACATTAAAATAATTTTGAAAAGACTTTTTGTGAAAAAAGAAAACCTCTAAAATATGACGGGACTTCGAGATATTCGGGATTAAATCAATGGAGCCGCGTGGAATAGAACCACAGTCTAGGCAAAAGATAAGGCATTATCTATATTGATAAAAGATAGTTATAACTGAATTTTTCCAATGAATGTACCTGATGTAAAACTTACTTCTTTCGTAAAGGTAATTTTGAAAGGATTAATATTTTTATCCTCTTCCTTAGGTGCACCCGGACCCCACCATGTGTTTGGCAGTTTAGGCACTTCCCGTTCTTGTCGATTAATAAAATACGAAGCAGCTAATATCACGGCCATGCCAACAATTGCAGATTTTATCATTCCCATTTTCACTGACTATATAATAAATACTTAATTTTTATTATAGTATATTGGCTAGCAAGTCTCCTAACACCTAATAATTCTGTTACTACTACATATGAAAATATATCGAATAGTGATCCGCCGTCGTCAAGCTGTCGGAAGGTACTAACTACAGGAACTATACACAGCATATAACAGGAGATACAGAACATACATATATCTAACGGTACAGAGATACATGTTCTATTTATCAGCAAACACTCATACAGTATCTTGACTGGTCATCATAGAAAATAATCAGATAGATTTTGTTCACATGTGATATGATATACGTTAATATTTTACCTCAAAAATTAAATATAAATATCGTACTGCTTTCTATAAATATATATAAAAAATATATGTGTAAAGTAAAATATGCCATTTAATTTTTTTGAAAGATACGCAAATATAGCGAACAGTTGTCATAACACTTCCAAAGAATTACTTTTTTGAAAGTGATTTTGGATTGATTTTTTGATTGATTTCTGAGTTTTCAATTATTTAAATCATTGTTCTATTTCTAGCATAAAAATAAAGAAGTAAACAGCTTCAATTGACCAAATGTTACAAGTTTTGCAAGATTTTACGAATTTTCTGGTACAAACGATAAATCTGACAAAATTGTGAACACACCTTCAATCCAAATGTAACGTTAGCGCCGTCAATGTTAACGGTCGGTATACTTATTAGTATCACGATTGCATACAGACAGGCGCATGACTCTGCTTATTATACTTTTTATAATTGCAGGTACCTTTATCATTGCATGCTGTAGTGTTGTATGTTAAAAATAATATCGAAGCACGTGATATAGCCATAATATATAATAAAAAAGTTTCTACAGTTCTATTTGTTTTATTTCGTGATAAGTGTAGAATTGATATACGAAGAGAAGGTTTGCGCATGCGTGCAAAATATATCACTGCCTTACCATATCCACGGCGCTTACGATTTACCAGAATGGAATGAGAAAACAAGCCTAGAAGGCAGTGAACAATCCCACACGCGAAGTTGGCAGAGCCTCTGATAGAGCGAAGTGTCAAGTAGCAAGAATTAGCTAATATTTAGGGCGTGAATGACACATTTTAATTGATTATCAAGTTGTTCTTGGCATATAATAATCTGACAGTACTGTTTCAATTTTTATATCGCACCAGTATTTGGTAGACATTATTGTTGGATTTATGGAAATATGGTTATATTTAGCGTATGACGGCGACTCTTTTTGGGACGTGAGGAACTGCCCGTAACTTATTTATAGAATTTTATACTGTTTTGTCAACGAATCCTACGAAGATGGAGGATATATTTCAATGGTGTCGTGAAGGAAATGCCATGCAAGTGCGTGTCTGGCTGGATGACACCGAACATGACATGAATCAAGGGTATTACAGACATTTTCCTTTTATGGCTAGAATCTGTGATCACCGGAATATTGCGGTTTCGAAGTTCTGTAATTTTTGTTGGATCTTCGCTCTTTTTTCTTTCATGATGTCATGAATTATTATCGTAACATTATACATACAGTTTTTCGCATGGTATTGACTTAAAAGTGATTTCTCTAATTATTCAATGAGGAAATTTAAACCTTCACTGTAAGAATTGTAGAGTAGAATATTAATGTGAGATAACTTTAATTATCTATGCCTACTTAGTGATAAAATTAAACCAATCCACATGGCATAATTGATTTAATATACCAGACATATATATGTACTGGATTGCTGAATATCTGAATAGATAATATTCTAGTACTATGATTTGTAGTATAAACTTTGCAATCTTGCACCATTGCATCTGTACAATCTTATGTGTTTGCAATAATTTCTCATTTCATTTTATTTTTTATATCTAGGGATGATCATGGATTTAGTCCTCTTCATTGGTGCTGTAAAGAAGGCCATACAAAGCTTGCAGAATTACTTGTTAGTCGAGGAGCACGTATCAATGCTACCAATAGAGGAGATGATACTCCACTTCATTTAGCTGCAGCTCATGGACATAAGGAAATAGTGCAATTGGTATGGATTCTATGTAATTTTTTATGAGAATTTTTATAATAATTAACTCTTAACAGTCACCTAAGTTCTCAGTGATTCCAACATAACTTGTGATCCTTATGGAAACTCTACTGCAGTGTGATCGTTAAGGATTAATCTCTCCTTGAGGTAATTTATATCAGAACTAAAAGACAATTGATTTGTTTGATAGTTGTTGAGAAATCGGGCAGATGTGAATGTTACGAATGAACATGGAAACACTGCTCTGCACTATGCTTGCTTTTGGGGTGATCAGGCTGTTGCTGAAGAACTAGTAGCTGCAGGAGCACTAGTTTCTATAGCTAATAAAGATGGGGACACTCCACTAGATAAAGCTAGAGGTTCTCTGGCTAAGAGACTGCATGGTAAATATAGGTTGTTTTGTACAACAATAAGTAATGGTACATGATACTATAATCTATCTAATTATATATTTTGATAGATCTTGCAGTGGAGTATGGACAAGACTTGAAAAAAATACAATTCAAGGATCAAAGCTGGTTGGGATTGAAAACCAGAAGTCGTAAGTAATCTATTAATGAAATCAGCAACACAATTAGATTACAGAATCATAATAAAATAGTTATACTGTTCTTATGTAGGCGATGCTACCTTGTCAAGACATAAAGGTATTAATATGGCCGAGCTATCGTTGCATACTCACTTGGCCAGTACGCCAAGCGGTGAAACTTGGAGAGGCCGTTGGCAGAATAACGACATCGTTGCAAAAATATTGAACCTACGCGAATGCACATCTCGAATATCTCGAGATTTCAACGAGGAGTTCCCAAAACTCCGAATTTTTTCTCATCCCAACGTCTTACCTGTTCTTGGTTGCGTAAATCAACCACCACAGCTCGCAACCGTTTCACAGTACATGGCAAGGGGTAGTTTACATAGACTTCTGCATGGGGGAACAGGAGTCGTAGTGGATACCGCTCGTGCTCTTCGTTTAGCCTTGGATGTTGCACGGGCAATGGCCTTTTTGCATGGTCTTGAAAGGCAGAATAGATGTAGATTTCATCTAAACAGTAAACATGTCATGGTAAATAGAATAAAGATATACAAATTATAAAAACATGAATCATATGATCTCATTGATATTAACAAATTTACATAGATCGACGAAGATCTGACCGCTCGTGTTAATATGGCGGATTCGAAATTCTCCTTTCAAGAAGTTGGTCGCATTTACGAGCCAGCCTGGATGTCACCCGAAGCACTGAGTAAAAGACCAGCCGATATAAACCTCGAAGCAAGTGACATGTGGAGCTTCGCTGTGCTCCTATGGGAATTGGCGACCAGGGAAGTTCCCTTTGCTGATCTTTCACCAATGGAGTGTGGAATGAAGGTAATTTAATGGCAGATTGTCATGAAATTCATTACAGAATTTTGAATTGAATATACATTTTTTTAAGATTGCCCTGGAGGATCTGCGTGTCAGTATTCCACCTGGAATTTCTCCACATTTAGCAAAATTGATAAGGATCTGCATGAATGAAGATCCCGGTAAACGTCCATCATTCGACATGGTTGTACCAATTTTGGATAAAATGAAACGCTAAAATACGGACATGAATTATCTGATTATACAACAACTGACAAACTTGTGTTCCCTAGAGTTATTGTTAAAGTAACACGATAACGAATATATAAAATAGTATATGTTTCTTACGTCATTATTTTGTCTAATCATTGTTCACTAATTAACACGGTGCCTCCAATACCATAAATACTTATCATATTTTTCTATTACATTTCTAGACAGATTAACTAAGTGCCTCGAAAATAGATCTTCCAAAATGTTACACTTTATACACAATTAATATTTAATTGTTCAATTTTTATATATAAATTATTATAATTATACCATGTATAATCCTTAATACAAACGGCATACGCATTTTTATAACAATAATATTCTTGCTATCTAATGCGATTAATCGCACTACGTATTGAGGTTTAATCACTGTATCTTACACTGTAAATCAATAAGATCAATATCTGCCTTATTATGTCTCTACCATGGTTATTCACACTTGCCATATTTTAAATACAAATTACTCTTAATGGGTGTTAATTTAGAAATTTACCTTTAATTTATTAAAACTTATGATTGTTAACACGTCTGCCATTCTTATGTAACTTATTAGGGCTGACGAAAATAAATATTATTGACCAAATAGTAACGTGCCTTAAATAAAAATTATTAAGAATAATCTAATATAATTATTATGTATACAAATGTATCCTCACTACGTGTGGAATAAACTATCTAATCAAGATCTAACGATTTTAAAATTGATTCAATTTCATCATTAACCCAATAAGAGCGAATGAAAACTTTGAAAGAACGTAATTTCCGGTCTTTCTGACATTATACCGAAATACACCGACTATATTATGTTATTCTTGTTCTTAACCAGAAACATCTGCACTCATAGATATTATCATTTATTTATCTATACTTATTTTTAATTTATACAACTTCAAAACAATCTTCTAATTTTTTCGAAAAATTTGTGATTTTTGGTCCCGTTACCAATTTCTAGGATGGGTTCCGACCAACGTGATGTTGATCATAATTTGAATATTAAAGGAGTCAAATTTTTTAGTAATTATTTGTAATAAATAATTCACTAAAGCTTATTAAAGTTTATTCATGGATATTTAGATAATAATTTCTTTTTCTTATTTAATGAAATGCTATAGACGCCCGAAAATCAATAAATTCGAATGTTATACCATAATAGTTATTTTTATAAGCATCTCTATGTCGAAGTACGCCAAATTTACACACCTACGTAAGAAGATTCTAGATGAAAGCGCCGGTCAATGAGTCTCGAATCTCACGAGATATCGGAGTACATGCATACATACATATATATACACATATAACCATGTTCAATGTAAATTTAAACTTATGACAGGCATACACTTTTTTATTTGCGTGTATCATATCACGAAAAATGTACCTATGATATGATTAAGTCTTGAAAACTTGCAGCGATTTTCAAAGGTAGCTTTCATGAAGTCAAGAGGCATGGAATATTCTACAAAATCGACGGAATTCCTCTAGTCACCCATAAACTTGAATATCTATCTATATATCGACAAAAGTAAATCTCAACGACACTGTTCCTTTACGTTCACAATTTTGCGTAGCCTGAGGTAGTTTTTGCATTTTGGCAGTCGTATTCCCAGTTTATGAAATTTTTTTCAAGTACCATTTATGCATCGGAATGTATGTACATACATGAGTTACAGTACAATATATAACTCCTTTCTATTCTCACGGATAACCAAACTATATTTAACGGTCTCTTATAGTACTGTATTTTGGAGCATTTTCGGGGATTTGAAGAATTTGACAACCAGAATGATAACAAATACATACCAATATAAATGTATACGTTGTGCAACTACAATAAATTCAACATCGTATAAAATCGTCATATGAATATGCGCATATAGACTTATTCATCAATTTCTCATTAACGGATAATGAGATTAATAGAACGTTTTTAAAAGTGATTATTTTTAAAGAAATACTGTGTTCAAACCCTGAATATAGAAATGTTTAATAAAGTACAATACAACGGTAATACATATTTAACCATTCTAGAAACCTTCCTCCGTAGATACTACGATTCTTTTAGAGATACTTAGTGCGCGTGCGCTCTGTCTCCCTCTGTTCACTGCATTAATCAAACACGCACTTCCTTTTTGGCTAATAAAACACTATTTTTTCCCTATTCAATCATATACAACATTCAACATATTTTAATTAATTATATAGAAGCTATATAAATATTTACACCAGAATATTATAGCTCTTGAACTGTAAGTTAGTTATTGAAATAGTGTTCAATTTGACAGAATGTTCTCGGTGAAGGATAGACATCCGGCAAAAGCGTTCTAGAATCTTCAACGCTCAATAAAAGTGTACGGTCGGCGGCAGGATTCAATATTCTGAAAAGTGACTGCAAGTGCGGTTGATCGCGAGAGAAGTAAAGTGATATTTTGCGTATTCTGCCGTGTCTAAATATACGAGATTGAAGTTATCAAAGTATTATTGTACATTTTTTAGTAAAAAATAACAGTTTTTACTTATTATTTTGCGCATCGTTTTGATTGTGACAAATTTTGTAAAAGATGACAGAAGACGTGACCATGGTTGAGGGTGGAGGAGAGGTTGAAACCTTCGCCTTTCAAGCCGAAATTGCTCAGTTGATGAGCCTTATTATTAATACTTTCTATTCTAACAAAGAAATTTTCATCCGAGAACTGATTTCCAATTCATCAGATGTAAGTAGTTCTTTACATGGCTTATGAATTTATACGACGTACATAAGTTCACATATGATATAGTGGTTTTTCGCTTTGAATATCTGTATTGTAAGACCTTTGTATAATGTTATAATGTATAATACTAATTATTACAGAGATGTTTTAACTTATGTCTTCTTTGAGAGTTATTCTAATATTAATTAATATGTACTTTTTATTACCTCTAGGCGCTGGACAAAATTCGTTATGAATCTCTCACAGATCCATCCAAGTTGGATACGTGTAAAGAGTTGTTCATCAAGATCATCCCAAATAAAAATGACCGTACACTGACTATTATTGATTCGTAAGTATTGATATTCATGGTTATTTGAAACAGATTGTCTATAAGTAACAAATGGAATTTAAGTAAAACTTTAAATTTTCAGAGGTATTGGTATGACAAAGGCTGATCTGGTGAATAATTTGGGAACCATTGCAAAATCTGGTACAAAGGCTTTCATGGAAGCATTACAAGCTGGTGCAGACATTTCCATGATTGGGCAATTTGGTGTTGGTTTCTACTCTGCATATTTGGTAGCTGATAAAGTGACTGTTATCTCTAAGCACAATGATGATGAACAATATGTATGGGAGTCAGCAGCAGGTGGTTCATTCACTGTAAGACTTGATAATGGAGAACCGCTTGGACGAGGAACCAAAATCATTCTGCACATCAAGGAGGATCAGACAGAGTATCTGGAAGAATCAAAAATTAAAGAAATTGTAAAGAAGCATTCACAGTTCATTGGCTATCCAATTAAATTGGTAGTCCAGAAAGAGAGAGAAAAGGAATTGAGCGAGGATGAGGAAGAAGAACCAACCAAGGATTTGGAAACTGAAGACGAGAAGCCTAAAATTGAAGATGTTGGTGAGGATGAAGATGAAGATAAGAAAGATGAAAAGAAGAAAAAGAAAAAAACTATTAAGGAAAAATACACAGAAGAAGAAGAACTGAACAAAACAAAACCCATCTGGACTAGGAATCCTGATGACATTACTCAAGAGGAATATGGTGAATTCTATAAGAGCTTGACAAATGATTGGGAAGACCACCTAGCTGTGAAACACTTCTCAGTGGAGGGGCAATTAGAATTCCGTGCTTTGCTCTTCATTCCCCGTAGAGCACCGTTTGACCTCTTTGAAAATAAGAAACGCAAGAATAACATCAAGCTCTATGTAAGACGAGTCTTTATCATGGACAACTGTGAAGATCTTATACCTGAATATCTCAACTTTATCAAGGGTGTGGTAGACAGTGAAGATCTTCCACTGAACATATCTCGTGAAATGCTCCAACAGAACAAAATTCTCAAAGTTATCCGTAAAAACCTTGTAAAAAAATGCTTGGAACTCTTTGAAGAATTAGCTGAAGATAAAGAGAATTATAAGAAGTGCTATGAGCAGTTCAGCAAGAATATAAAATTGGGCATTCATGAGGACAGTCAAAATAGAAAGAAACTAGCAGATTTATTGCGCTATCATACTTCTGCATCAGGAGATGAGGCTTGCTCTCTCAAGGAATATGTAGGACGTATGAAGGAGAATCAGAAACACATCTACTACATCACTGGTGAGAGTAAGGAGCAAGTAGCCAACAGCTCCTTCGTAGAGCGTGTCAAGAAACGTGGTTTCGAAGTCGTTTATATGACTGAACCCATCGACGAGTATGTTGTTCAGCAGCTGAAGGAGTATGACGGCAAACAATTGGTATCTGTCACCAAGGAGGGTCTAGAGTTACCAGAGGATGAGGAAGAAAAGAAGAAGCGTGAGGCGGACAAAGTCAAATATGAAAACCTTTGCAAGGTCATGAAAGACATCCTTGATAAGAAAGTTGAGAAAGTTGTTGTCTCCAATAGGCTAGTTGATTCTCCATGCTGCATTGTAACATCCCAGTATGGGTGGACAGCAAATATGGAGAGGATTATGAAAGCTCAGGCACTCCGTGACACCTCAACTATGGGATATATGGCAGCCAAAAAACATTTAGAAATTAATCCGGATCATCCGATTATTGAAACACTGAGACAGAAAGCTGAGGCTGACAAACACGACAAGTCTGTTAAGGATCTGGTAATGCTGCTCTTTGAGACTGCTCTCTTATCTTCAGGATTTGCATTGGAAGATCCTCAAGTCCATGCATCAAGAATTTACAGAATGATCAAATTGGGTCTCGGTTTTGATGATGACGATACGCCGGCTGTAGAGATTGAAGAAATGAGCACTGAGGTTCCGCCGTCAGAAGGCGAGTCAGAGGATGCATCTAGGATGGAAGAAGTGGATTAAAATTTTGACCGGGTTTTTTCTGACATCTGAAAAATCCCAAAGATCGTTTGTGTTTCTAAGTCGTAGGGAGAAGACTGTTATCATCGTTACTTTTCGAAGTATTTAATAAGTATGTTTTATGAATAAGTCCAGTAGATTCACGTGTTATTGCGAAAAAGGTTAATAAAATTTATATTTATTTTCATAAGCCAGCATCCATTACATTTTGTCATTGTAAACATTTTTTCATCATTTTTTTAATCCTTTTTTTTTTGTCGAATTTGAATTTGAAATAGGTTGTTACCATTAAGTTTTCATGTCATTCGCAATCATTCCGGAAATTACTGTTAAAATAAGTTACCAAAAAATTGCGTTTATCTTGTGCTGTGCGCAATAAATACTTCAATATTATGTATCCGTTGTTATATTTATGCCATCCTTTTATTAAATTTTAAGACGCTTTGTCATTTTAAAGAAATTACTTAAGATTTTATCAACGAGTAACGAAATTAAGTTCCATAGTCACATAAGCAATAGCTATGAGAATAAGAATCCACGTTCTAACGATAATTACAGGTTTAATTTTAATATAGAGAAAAAAGTTCATTTTTATATTCATATAAATGTTTCTAATCTTTACTGGGGATCCAGTATCACAAACTTGAGATATACTAGAGAACATAATCAATATAATTTTGAACTCAATTATCACAATTGTTGCTTCTTTAAAGTACGTTACCTTGTAATTTGTTAATACAGCGTGTGTCACGTAGATGGCGAGGTTGGTTTTATTTTTCAAGATATAAAACATGAAATGACATTAGAAAGGAAAAAAATTTGCTACCTGATCGGCCACAGAAATTAACCTCATTCAAGAAACATGGTTAGTAGTATCGATTTTATACAACTAACAGGACATATTTTAAAGTATATATACGATTTATAGTCGGTGGCAAAAATGTGAAATTGTGAAAATATCTTCAACCATTCAGAAGTTATAGTTATAACATTAATTTATAAAAATGGAAGTATTATATCTTAAAAAAAATTAATTATGTATGCGCCTGTTTTTGCCATTTCAACTGGCTGTAATTCTTAAAACAATGGATAGATATAGAAGTTTTTCCTTTAAAAGATGAATAACGTCGATGAAAGTAGAATGATTTATACGAAATGTAAAAATTTACAACATTTTTTTACAATTATTTTAATTAAGCTGAACTTGCGTAAAGTAAACTTAATACGTGAGTCTCACACTCGCCGTATTAGATACGCTAGATAAACATCGAGCATTGTCAAATATTAATATATTTTTCCCAATAACAATTACTAGAAATGAGAGCATATTAATGAGAATCAAACCAATTTCTTGGTAGTCTACCCTGTATTAAAAATAAAAAGCAGAACGCAATCGCTTGGAAATTCCACTGTAATAACACAAACCGGCACGACATATTTGAGATAGGAGAAATATCCTGACATTCACAACAACGAGGATACAAGTTTTGATAAAACTCTCATCAGCAAAATTTAATCGGTAGCCAAGATCTCTGTTACGCGATGTCCTTATAATCTCTTACGCCGCCGCTAGATGTCCCTCGTGATATTTCTACTAGCCCCTAACAACATACCCAAGACCTATAGCCAACATGGAGATTTCCGTGACTGCTAACATTATCGGCATTACGTGTAACTTTTACAGAGTTATAATCCATCTGTACTTATTCATAAGTGACTTTAGTAAACGCACAATGTACATATACATCTTAGGCATACATTAATACAGATAAACACCTGATAATTCGGTTAATAAGTTTCATGAAAACTGTCGAGGTACCGTATAGTATTTAAGTACATAATAATGACCCCACAAATATACATCTGGAATTGCCAGAAGTCTTTTTTAACCATGCTTCTAGAATGTCGCGTGATTTATGATAAGAACAATGGACGTACAAAATAAGTGAAGAGACTGGGGACGCCGCAAAAGTAAATTTCTTCTTTCTGTAATATCGGTACACACTATATTACGTCACGTGATGTATTACTGAGTTGATATGACGCTAACTTCGAGACAGACCAAAGTGATTAAAAATTGTGCTATTAGAAGCGAAGTCGTAGTTATTGTCGAAACATGAAATTATATTGTATACCTGAAAGATTTTTCTAGATGAAACTCGAAATCAAATCCCACATAACTCGAAGATTACGATTCGTCTCAGACGAAAGAGACACTCTCGCCAGTAGGATATTTTCTCGTGATATTTTTAGCCTTAGCTTCGATCCTGTAGCAAAATATTCTTAGCAATACACACGTCATGAATTATTTAATTTGGAGGATTCTAACTATTGATACTACGGCCAAACTCAAATTATCGATCAATGACAAACGACCCAAGCAAACTAAAACACAGTGCAGTAGTGATCAGCTAATAGTTTTGGACCTCTCTCAGAAATTGCTACAATGTCAGAATACACTGTATAGTTATTCTCCCGTTACATTCTCTTCTCTGGAACAACTACGAGCATTATGGTAAATACTGAATATTGCATTATAAATACATAATGAATATATATGGCACGATTAAAAGTATATTAGGCATGAATTATGTACCTACAATATATTAACGATGTCATAAGGTTAGATAACATTCAATTGATATTACATACATAATCCAAATTTGTAATAGCATTGGTTCAGTTGCAATCCAATTCAAATCGGATCGTTATACTCGTATCAAGCGAATCGATAGCTCGGCTCGAATTTTAACGTAGGTATCGATGGAAAATAAATTCATCTGTCACGTAGCTACCTAAATTATTTAGTTACATATTCCGTTTCTAAGAATCACATTGGCGCATGCTCGTCCATTCGTAAAATAACGCGTGTGGTCTTAACTTTAGGGAGATTCGAAGAGAAAAAGATTGTGGAATCACGTATAGTTACGGTATCGTGGAAGTAAAGTAAGGAGTGGGAACGGCGCAAAGTATAAAATCATAAAAGCACAAGGAACGAAAAAGAAGAGAAAGGAGATATCGTTGCTTCTTCGAACGTCGACAGACATAGGTATATCTGGTAATTTAGATGTGACGATAATCGTCAACATAAAAACGGTGACTGCACTGCTTACTCACGAGCAAGCTGGAAAACTACTTTTGCGTCCGATGACTTAATCCCGTCAGGGACCGAAATAAAGTTTTCGATTTGCTTGCGAAGCACGTAGTGCATACGAATTTCTGTCTTTTTGTTTTATTGAGACAGAGAGAGAGAGAGAGAGAGAGAGAGAGAGAGAGAGAGAGAGAGAGAGAGAGAGAGAGAGAGAGAGAGAGAGCGAGA